>JAJIYU010000003.1:0-93808 GCA_030144865.1 Tinospora cordifolia | reverse complement strand
TTTTTCATTTTTTTTTTAAACAATAGGTTCTGCAGGTTGTTACTCTTCCCTTCAATCCATCATCTAAAACTGCAAATTCCTTCACCAGGCCACTTATGCCTATTTAATTCATGTTTTTCAGAAGATACTTTTGAATGGTTCTCCAACTTGAGTTTCAGAAATAAGTGTTAAGATACCAATGCCATTATCCTTGTTTATTTATTCTTCATCCATGACTGGTAGTTCAATTTTTATGGTCTTTTTTATGTCATCTAAGTTTGTATATTTTAGCCTCACATCGATTTTTTGTTTCCCTTTGTACTCTGTTATTTACTGTAAGGTTGGCCAAATAGATTGCTAAAACATAATAAGAATGAAACTTCCTTTTCAAGATTTATCACACGGTCTTGAAGAAGAAATTACTTTTCAGATCATTTATTTGAAAGGGTTTTTGTTAGGAAACACATATATGCATGGTTGAGCAAGTATATATTCCAAGTTTTAATTTTTATAAAATTTGAAGTCAAGTTTTAATTTTTGTAAAAAAATTCCATGTGGAAGAAACAAGGTTTCATTCATTAGTCAATCAGTAATATGAACATTAAACAATGCCAACAAACACAATGCATACCATTCACCATTAGAAAGGAAAGTGAGGCCACGTGGGGAGACAAAAGTAGTTGTTTCTCCAACAACTGCAAAAAAAAAAAGGTGAACCATCACACTTAGGAGTGGGATTTCCAGTCATGTTCTCTAATTATTGCTTCAAGCCACTTCTTCAAACAAAAGGGAAAATAAAAAATAAAAAACCAATTTTCCATTTTTTCTTTATTTGATGGTAGACCACTACTAGGCTAGCCATGCATGTGTTAAGATGGATGCTTGATATAACTCAGCAGATAGAATTACAACTGAATAATGAGATGATAGGAATATCCCTAATTTCAGAATACTGAATACATAGGAGAGGAGTGACCAAGGTGGTTAGGATAACATATACAAGATGAACATTAGTGTGCCAGTTAGAAAGATGAAATAAAATACCTGTCAATAGTAATGATAGAGGAAGAGAAATGCCACAAATGCTACAAGTAAACTCACAAAAACAATTAAGAAAGATATATCTTCTTGTGTATAGTAGAAGCTTCAACAGAGTGGAGTCAATAAAAATTACTGAACGTTTTAAGAATGATATATCTTCTTTTTTGGTGGTCAAGATAGTTTAAAAAAATGTAAGGATATAAAAATTACTAACATATTTAATGAAATTACATTGAAAAAATACAGATTTCTAGCTTAAATTTATGAATTAAAGGCTTCTCCCATTAGTTTTGTTTGTTTCTACAATTTTTTTTGGAAGATGGACAAAGGTCTATTAATTTTTTCTTCTTTAACGACTTGTCACTTGATAAAAATTGTCTTTTTATGTTAGCTCACATGGAACGACACTATCTCCACCTCTTTATTAAAAGATTCAAAGCACGTATGAAGAAATACTAAGAATATAACCATCAATTGTTGTAGTAGTTTCTTGACAGCTAACTTACCAATCAACTTGGCAGCTATCAAGATTGAGAACTCAAAAATACTTTAAAACAACAAAAAAACTGAAAAATATTGAAAACAGTGGACAATGTTTAAGAAGGAAATGAAAACCTTAAGGTAACTTTACATGGACAAAAAATAAAAACACATACTCTTTTACTCACCAATTATCAATGTAACAACAAAATCAAAGCGATTTTGACCTTCCCTCCAGTAATTCTCAAAGCCAAATGAATATATTTTCAATAATAGTTCTACAACATAAATCCAGCCTGCAAGAGAAATGCATTTCCATCAACACCTAGAATAGAACTAATGTGATAATCTTTGAGAAAAGTATCCAAACTATAAGATAAATATCAGTGCAAAAAGTCATACCGAATTCTATCCTAAGCCTTATTTTTAATCAATTGTGTGGTTTAGATATCGGTTTGAGTATAAGGTTTTCCAATGTGCTGCTAATCAACCAGCTTGAGGTCCATGATCTCAGGTTAATTATCCATACAAATACTCTAAATTGAACATCAGTACAAAAATTCATAATTTGTCCTAAGCCTTAGTGTCTATCAATTGTTTTGTTGGGATATCTGTTTGAGTCCAAGTTTTCTCACTGTTCTTCTAACCCAACCACCTTGAGGTGCATGATCTCAGGTTAACTATCCATACAATAGAATATGAGATACACCTATTCAACCACCATTGGAAGCACTGAAAACACTTATTTAAAGAGCATGCATAGAATTCATTGGCAGCCAAATTCAGAACAAAGAGAAGGTTAGTGCTGTGAATTTCCATCTGGATCAACTGTGCCATTGGATCTGCATCACATTTGCAAATGCAGAACCATGCTCTAGGTAGGACTGTACAAAACAAAAAGTATTTGTATAAATGATATGCAGAAAATCTTCCATGCCATGTATTTAGACATCTCAAAAGGCCATGTACAATTATTCTAAGTTATTACTCCTATATATATTGGGCACATGAATCATATCAAAAATGTTTGTTCCCGAAAAGGGGGCCATATAACACTTAGGAGATTAAACATAAAAAACTAGAATTAGATCAGTAATTAATAGTTATGGGATAATATACAAATTCAAGCATGTTAGGGATAAAACATACATTAACCCAAGATGAGATGAAAAGCTTCAGAGGAAACAAGTTTATCAAACCCATACCAAACACAAACTCAACTTCCTGCCAAATCTTCTGAGCAGAATTGTTTTGTATGTCAAGCTGTGATCAGTAAATAATCCAATTAGTATGAAGATAGACATTCTAAGAGATGAGGTGTCGTGTGTCCATAAAATGAATTTAACTAGTAAACAACCAGATTTATGCACACTGAAACAGTATTTGATAGTTTGACATAAAAAATAGAGTGTTAGCATCTGATATGCCAACTAATTCTAAACCAAAAACAAAACATTCCACATCAGATGAATGCATGCACAAGAAGGCTAATTCAAAAAAGGAAAGAATAAGTTATTGATGTAAGAATAATGTTACATTGGTTGAGAAAGAAGCGGATCTCTACACACTTGGAAAGTGGTGAAATGCAGAGTTAAAAAAGAAATATTAGCAATAAGATTTATCAGATCATGAAGAGGAACAAGGCTTCACTGCTTCAGTGGCCAAAAAAGAATGAATAACTACACGATGTGTATGAATCGACTGTGATTCGACCTTGGGTTGAGTTATGATTAGCTTATGTGCGGTACTTTTACTTATTACAGATTCAAGATCCAAGGGACATTAGCCTATGGTTAGAAAACTTGGATATCCCTACTATAAATTTGGTTTCAAGCACGACCTCAGAACTTGTTTCAGTTTGCTTTATGTGCAATCCTGCTTCAAATAGGTGAGATTGAACTTGTTTCAGTTTGATTGCATTCCACTTGTGAAAGATTTTTTTTTTTTTTTTTTTTTTCAACCTACCATGATTTTTCACATCATATTTTCCTGAAGCAGAGGAAGGGAATAAAATCCAATTTTTTGGGAGCATACTTCTTGTGATACAACTAGCTCAGGTAGATCTCATTCACTCTACAACTTTCTGCTTTGCATAATCAACTTAATCGTCTCCACTGTTATCCCAATAAGGTCAAAGGAAGTTGTCAACCCTGGAACCTTGACTTCACTAGGACTCTTACAATCAAGGTTTGAAAATTTGACGAATTTCGGATAAATTAGCCAAATTAATGTAATAATTTAGACAAATGAAGTAAAGTTCACTTGTAATCATAAAATTACAAAATTTTGCCGAAATCTTAAAAAAATAGGCAAAGTTTGCCCAAAATCGAAGTCTGATGATTAGTGTATAAAATGCATAAAATTCGTGAAAGAAAAGAATTTTATATCAAAGATTCATTTTGGTGCAAAAAGATTCTTCTATAAAATAAAGATTGTAAAAAAAAGTCCATTATAAATGAAGTAGATTGAAGACGAGACGCATGCACCTAACGAGTGGTCGATCCAAGAAAAATAAGAATGAGCCGCAACGTGGAAGAAAGACGGTAGAAAGAAGAAAGAGAAGAGAAGAATAAATTTAGAGCTTGAGAGAACAAGCATTGAGAGAAGAAATAGAAATGAGGGTCGTCCACCATAGTCGATAAAGAAGATCGAAGTTGCTTGCACTTGTAGTGACCAATAAGCTAGAGTTTGTGTTTGCATGGCTAGTAGGGTTTAACGATAGGTTTCTTTTTCTTTCTTTTTTTATAATAGTTTTAAGTTAATATACGTAATGGACATTTAACATTGTTAATATTAAAATATACGTTTCAAACTATTATATTTATACTTTTATACATAAAATGTATCTATTTATGTTTCTTGTCACCATTTTTAGGTCATTTTTGGTAACTCTACTTTCAGACCCTTTAAAAAATTAAAGACTAATAAAAAAATCATTTTTGAAAATTTTTTTAAGATTTTTTAGTCTCTAATTGGAATAGAGCTGTAACCTCTAAAAGAAAAAGTAAAACGTTTTGACTTATTTAAATAGAGCTTGAACCTCTTCTACAATTAGACTTTAGAATTGAAATAGAAGTACATGTCAAATAGAGCGAATAGAAATTATGCATATTTTAGCATTTACATAAATGTATTTTAGAACATCTCCAAGTTTACAAAAATTTTCTCCCACCCAAACACCCCCAAATATTATAATAGATGATATAGTGATGAGATATTCCATTACATAGTAGGGAACATGTTGTTCCAATTCTATAGCTATCCCCAAAGGAATGCACCCTTGCCAAATTACATACACTTACCCACAACCAAAAAACTATTCAATCATAAACCTCATCTAATGACAAAGTGAGATCCTTCAAAATCTTACTATTCTTTTCTGCGCAAACTGACAACAAAACAACAAAATGAAACAAATCCAACATTTTTTTTAAAGACCTCAAAGAGTTAGGAATTTAAAAAAAAAAAAAAAAAAAAAAAAAAACCCTCTAGATTACACAATTGATCAAATTTTCCAAACCCAATGAGCCCACACGCTCCTAATGAAGTTGCATTCTTAAAATAGGTGCCTTGAAGTCTCCTCAAAATTCTTACAAAACATACAACATAAAGGAGATAGATTCCAATTAGGATAACAATGCTAAAGAATTTCCACACAATTAACTCTATTGAGGGCAATGACCCATCCAATTTGACTTTGAGTGGCATATTCACTTAGATAAAGGAATGATAGGGAAATAGAGGCATAGACTAAGCATAGGGCATAAAAAACAATCTGGGCCCAAAGAGTTTATGGAAGAAACCGATAATGATAGAAGGGGGCCCGGAAAGGAAGAGGACCAGGAAAAAAGCAAACTACTGGATAGACCTAACTTTAAAGTCTATCAAAGAAGCAACAAAGGACAAGAGAGAAAACGATTCAGGGCCTAGGCGTGGTGGGAAGCCCAAACGGAGGACAGCGAGTCGGAGGGGATCACTAACTCAAACTACAATGAATACTTCATGCAGACCGATAGGGAGAGGGTACCAGAAACTCAGCAAGTCGAAGCAAATATTCCAGTAGGAGACACTGGACTGTCAAGTGACATTGTAGACAGGTCTGGATCGAGGTGTGTCCATGCTACAACAAAGGACAAGAAGTA
Organism: Tinospora cordifolia; assembly: GCA_030144865.1. NCBI lineage: Eukaryota > Viridiplantae > Streptophyta > Magnoliopsida > Ranunculales > Menispermaceae > Tinospora > Tinospora cordifolia. The sequence goes on along the minus strand of JAJIYU010000003.1, from coordinate 88,166 downwards.
TAAGAAGAGGGCTCAAGAGGAAACAACGTCGATACAGCAAATAGGACTGCCAGAAGGTGAGGAACAGATGATGTGGGGGGATAAGGAAAGCAAAGTTAACTAAGATTCTCATGCAAAGGAGATTGAAAGAGTGCAAGATTTCTTGCTTTCAATCAATACTCAGTTGATTGTCGTGCAGTAGGCTTGGTCTATCTGCTTTGGGTTGATAAAGTTTTATGAAGATACTAAGTTGGAATGTTCGTGGATGCGGTTCTCCAGATAAACGAAGACTTATAAGGAAGACGATTACAGCGGCCAAGGCGGAATTGATCACGATTCAAGAAATAAAAAGAAGTAAAATGGATAGGAAAATGGTTGTAGAATTATGGAAAAGGCGTTTTGTGGGGTGGACAGCGATCGTAGCTACTAGGTTAGCAAGAGGAATCATGATTATATGGGATGTGAAGAATATCACCGTGCAAGAGAAATGGGAAGGATTGTACTCAGTGACAATCAAAATCAAAGGAGAAGATGAGCATGCGTGGTGGTTCACTGCGGTTTATGGTCCCTATGAAAGGGAGGGTTGAGAAGAGTGCCTAATTGAATTGGTAGCTATCTCAATTATCATTCAAGGGCCATTGTGTATTGGGGGCGACTTTAACATGGTTAGACAAATGGGGAAAAAGAGACGATGCACTCGAAATACTATAAACATGAAACAATTTGATCAATTGATACACGAAATGAAGTTACAAGAACCAGAATTGAAGAATATGAGATTCACATGCAGTAATGGAAGGACAATTCCAACAATGTTTAAGTTAGATCGCTTTCTATGCAATAATGAATGGGGAGACAAATTCAAACAACAAAGAATTTGGGGTCTCCAAAGGATCACATCAAATCACTGACCTATAATTTTGGACACAGAGGAGGTCAAATGGGGACCTGCTCCATTTAGGTTTGAAAATACATGGCTGCACCAACAAAAATTTAAAGAAATGGTGAAGAAAGAATGGGATGTTGACAGAAGCAGAGGGTAGGAAGGTTATAGAATCATGCTGAAATTACAGAACCTAAAAGGAATAATTTGCACGTGGGATAAAGGTTAGGTGGCTAAGGATAACGTTAGGAAGGTAGAGCTCATGAAAGCCCTCAAGACGATGGACAGGAAATTGGAAACAGAGGACAATTCTAATATTCTCAAAGAAAGAAAGAAGGTGATTGAGGAGATCCATAGGGTGGAATGTAGAATGGAACGACGAAGCAGTCAAAGAGTCAAGTTGAGATGGGCCAAAGAGGGTGATGTTAACACTAAATATTTCCACAAAATTCTTTCTCTTCGGAAGTCTAGGACCATAATAAGCAAGTTGGAGGATAGAATAAGTCATCTAGTGGATAAAAAGGACGAAATCCAGATTAGAATCACAGAATTGCAATGGCAGAAAATTTCAGAGAGGAAAGAAGATGGTTGGAGAGAGAGTTTGACGAAGAAGAAATCCGAGAAGCAGTTTTTAGCTGTGATGGAGGAAAGGACCCAGGGCCAGATGGGTTCACAATGTCTCTTTTCCAATAGAATTGGGACGTTGTTAGCCAAGATGTAGTAAGGTGCTTAAAGAATTCCACAAGGATGCCATTGTCAACAGGAAGGTAAATGAGACGTACATATGTCTAATCCCAAAGAAAAACAACTCCATGAGAATAGAAGATAACAGGTCGATCAGTCTTACTACTTGGTATACAAGATTGTTGCGAAAACCCTTGCAAACTGTCTCGAGAAGATCCTTCCTACAACTGTGAGTGAAAATCAAATGACGTTCATTAAAAATAGATAAATAACGGGCGCAATTCTAATTGCAAACGAAACAATTGAGGACTATAGGATTAATGGCAAGGAGCGACTGATGCTAAAAGTAGATTTTGCAAAAGCTTATGATTCAGTAAGGTGGAGTTTCCTTGATTTTGTTCTAAAACAAAAAGGCTTTGGTGACCAATGAAAAAAATAGATCCAAGCATGCTTAAAGACAATTAATTACTCAGTGTTTATAAATGAAAAGCCTAGAAGGAAATTCAATGGCTATAGAGGGCTATGGCAAGGAGATCCTCTATCCCCTTTCCTATATACAATCACGGCAGATACTTTAACCAGAATCTTACATCAGACGGTGGAAATAGGAAAGTTGGAAGGAATGACACTGGGAGAAGAAAAAATGCAGATAACATACTTTTTATTTGCGGATGATTGTTTTATCTTCATGAAAAATAGGAAGGAGGGGGTTAAGGTAGTTAAAGAAGTTTTACATGCGTTTAGTTTCTTGACTAGAATGAAAATAAATGGTAACAAAAGCTAGTTCTTGGATATGAACATAAAACAAGAAGAGGTGGAGCGAATGGCTCAAGAGCTGAATGTATCAACAAGAAAATGGCCTATGCAATACTTGGGGCTGCCGTTAGGGAAAATCCTAATAGATCGGGATTCTGGGAACACATGATTCAAACCATAAAAAGGAGGGCAGCAGGTTGGAAAAAAAGTTACCTATCAAGAGGAGGTCGCTTACTATTACTCAAGACTGTCTTAGAAGCTCTTCCCACATATTTCATGTCAGTTGAATATGAGAGGTTTGCGAAATATTAGTAATCAAAAGAAAATTAAAAATAAAATAATATGATGCTTGCGTGCATGTCGATAACAAACATATAAAATTAATTAATCAAGATATAAAGGAATTCAAATCATGTTTTATTTAAATGTATGCAAAGACTATGGTTTGGGAAAAATAAATGAAATCTTAGTTGTTGGAATTATTGGTAGATTAAAATCAAAGATTGACTTAAGAAATAAAATCAAATATGAGTTTGAAAGACAAGAATCAAATATTGGTGGATTAAAATTCAAGAGTTGTTGGAGAAATGAACATAATATTGATTGATTAAAATAAATAAATAAATAATGGAAGCTTGCTCTCCAAGCTTTAGGCCAAAAACAAGATTATAAGATTGAAAAAAAAAAAAACAAGATTATGAGATTGAGAAGAACAAAGAAGATGCACTGCAAGTGCGAGAAGAAGAACGCAACATCTTGTTGCGATTTGGGCGTTCCTACACGAAGAGGAAAAAAGCAGCAACTACTGGGTTTCTGGTGCACGAAGGACAAACAACAACAAGGAAGTTTTGTTGTTGGGCGTTGTTTGCGCAAAGAAGGAACAACAGTAGCAGCTGTTGCTGCGTTTGCTCGCGAAGAAGAAAAAGGGCGATGCCCTAGTTTTGAACTCAGATTTGTGGAACTTCCTATAGAAAAAAGAAGACGAGGATAAAGGTCAAAACTTAGTAAGATGGGATTAGGTTTGCAAAGAGATCCAACAAGGAGGTCTAGGAGTAGGGGAGGTGATAAAACGAAACATTGCTTTGAGGGGTAAATGGTTGTGGCGAATGCATGAGAGGCTAAAGGCTATGTGGGCTAAAGTGGTTAAAAGTATTCATGGCTCTAAGGCGCATGGAAAAGAGGTTAGTTTAAATGGAAGAAGTAGTCATAGATCCCCTTGGAAGGACATTTACAGTATGTATGAAAAATTCAAAGAAAACATACTATGGAGAGTGGGTAAAGGAGATAAAGTTAATTTTTGGAATGATCCTCAGTGTGGCACAGAAGAACTTAAAAAGAAACTTCCTAACGTTTACACACTATCAAACAAAAAAGGAGGCGCCGATGTCTGAATTTAGAACATGCAACAAAATTGATAATGGGGTTATTTGGGGATGAAATCTTCACATGAGCAGAAATATTGGGGATGGGCACATAGTAGAAATGAGTGAGATGCTAAATTTGTTGCACAGTTTTCAGCCAGAGAATACTAATGAAGAGGATAGGCTAGTGTGGAAGGAAGAAGGAAGTAAAGTGTTTTCAGTCTAATCGTTCATGACAAATCTTAATGAAAGTAACTCAAACCAGCCGACAGTCCCAATGGAGTTCATATGGAAGACACAAGCACCTATGAAAGCGCGGTTTTTAGTTTGGTTAATTAGCTTAAACAAGCTAAACACAATAGAAAACCTCCAAGAATGTCTTCCCAATTATGCTTTTAAGTTTTAACCCATCAATTAGCTTGCTTTGCAGGGATAATTTGGAAACAACTCCTCACATTTTCGAAAAAAAATATGTTTAGTATCTCAATAGGCGTGATAACAAGAAGGATGCAGCAATATTGAAAGCTCAAGGTTTTTGCAGTTTGGTATACCATTTGAAAAGAAAGGAATGCAAGGATTTTTTTGGATAAAGTTAGGTCGAAAAGTATGTTGTGGGAAAGATCAAATATCTTGTTTGCAACTTGGGTATCTAGTACCAAACTAGGGAAAGGGTATCATTTTGGGGAATGGCTATATAAAGGAAAAATATCTTGCATATTTTGTAATTTGTAAGTGTTCCCTTGATATCTCATCAGACAAACTTCTCTTGTAATTTTTATTATATTAATATAATAGTTTCTGTTTCCCAAAAAAAAAAAAAAAAAGCTGGTGGAAAATCTTCCGAAGGGCTCACAAGACCATTAGAACCTACCCTGAGCAAATGAAAACTGAAATTCATTCAAACAATCTAGCAGAAGTCCCACATTCTCCATGGCCTCATCAAGGATATTTCAAGTGGAATGCAAGTTCCAATTGTGCTAAGCCAATTGATGGATATCAACAATACCACAAAACTGATCAATCCTGGCCTAGTGTAGATCTGATAGTGAATATAATGCACGGAAGAGCTATTTTAGTGGTATTGGGAAGCACCAAGTATCCTACAAGAACTTGATTTTGCTGCCATTACCACTGTATGCTTTGACTTGTGGATTGAAGCATTGGTATATAGAATGGATAAACTTTCATAGAGATCAATAGTTTATTTATTTATTTATTTATTTTATTTTTAAAAGTAAACTGGATCATATTAAAATTAATAACAAAAAATTGCCCTGATAGATTAGGTATCTACTATCTACACAAGAGCCATTACAGCACCTGCAAAATGTTTTGTCAATTACATAACCATTGAGCAAAAGTATAACCCCTAGACAGCTTTGTACTAGACAACCAAGAAGCAAACAAAATTTGGGATCACTCCCACATGACTTCCACCAGTTTGTACTTGTCCTTTAAGAGTCTTGAATTTATTTCCTACCAAATGTTGTACCAAATAGTGAACAAAATTAATCTTCCAATAATCCCTAAGGGAACGAGGATGAATACTATATGGTACTACAAATAGCTCCTCTGTAGACAGGAGATGTATGTAGTCCAGTCTCGCCTACCACCTCTACACAGTTGTTTGGCAATGACCAAAAAGTTGAATCACGTCCTTAGCAGCCTCTCTACACATGCAACAGCAGGGACATAGAGAAAGGTTAGGAAATTTCCTTTGAAGAATGTTTTTTAGTTAAACTTCCTAATGCATATGAGCCACACTAAGATCATCACCTTGGTAGAAACCTCGGTAGCCTAGATGGATGCTGCATTTGTAAGGGGACGACGATATGTGTTGGATGCTAGTTTGAGCAAATGGGATTTAGTGGAGAAGAGATGCCAAGAGTCTTTGGTCCATATTGATTTGCCATCATCCTTTGTGGGCTAGTATTGATTAAGTTTTCTTAACAGCTCCATTGCCCCTCTAATGTTGTTCTCGTTGAGGATCCTCTTCCAAGCATGTGAAGTACCCACTTCAATGCTGTCATGTACTAAAAGATTTGATATAGGCTTGTTATGCTTCTTCAACAGTCTGTATAAGTTGGGGAAGAGGTCCTTAAGCTTGTTGTCCCACACCAAGCTTCTTCCCAAAAGGCCACTTTCTTGGCATTTCCCACTCTCCATCTGTTATGACATTTGAGCTTGGTGTAGACTTTGTTAATAAGCCTTCATAGGGATCAAAGAATTGCTTTCCTACTGATGTGGGCTTCCCCACCACTATCTTGAGTTCCATGGATGCTTTTGACCACTCTTGCCCATAAGGATTTATGGTCTATCTTCATTCTCCAAAGCCACTTGCCCCTTAAGGTCACAATCCCTAAGAATATGTTTCCAATTTCCAAACCTCCCTGCTGCATATCCTTGCATACATTTTCCTGTTGTATCAAATGAGATCCCTGCTCCTTATCTTCACTCTTTCACAGAAACCTTCTCATGATTTTTTTTTCAATTTCTGTGGCCACCTTGACAAGAATCTGAAAAATGGAGAGGTAGGATGCTGTAATGGCCTCCAACACTATTTTTAGAAGCAACCTACCTCCACTTGAAAGGCAACTTTTCCTTTAACTTTCAACTCTTCTCTTAACAGTGCCTATGGAAGGAGCAGAATGCTAGAGTTTTTGAAGATAAGTCTATGTTCTCGAGCGATCTTTGGAAAGAATCTCATTCTTTAGCATCCTTCTAGATTAGTATTTCTTCATTGTCTTTGGGCTACTCTATCTCATATTGGCTTAGAGAGTGGGGTAATATTTTGTGAGTGAGGGGACGTGGAGTGGGGGGTGGGTGTAGGTGGTAGTCGAGGTGTCATCTCAGGGTTGTACTTTTATTTGTTATTTTTATCAATGGAATGTGTTTCTTTTTTTAAAAAATAACCGACTCCCAGAAAGAGGCTTTCTTTGGATCTCCCCTAGAAGAAATCCCAAACAATTTATTGACCGACTCCCCGTATACACCATCTCAGCAGTAGCTTCACTACCTGGTCATTTGCTACATTTATCCCCAATAATTGACTTTTTCCCCCGTGTATCCAGAACCTTGCTAGCAAGGAACAAAAATTCGACTTCGCCCCAAACTTCGACCTTTGAAAATTAAAATTAATTTGAAAAGTTCGAGAAATTCGAAAGAATTTTTGTAAAAAATTTACTAAGTTATAAAAATTCAAAAAAATACTATGTAAATGCTAAAATATGGACAATTTCTATTAAAAATATCCAAAACAAATATAATAAATATATTTTATATATAAAAGTATACATATAATAGTTTTGAACATATATGTTAACATTAACCATGTTTTACGTACATCGCACGTGTTAACTTCAAATTGTTAGAGAAAAAGAAATAAAGAAAAACTTATCGTCAAACCCTAATGGTCTTGCAAACATAAACTTCAGTTTTCCTTTCTTCTTTTTTTTTCTCTCAACGTCTCTCCTCTTAGGCTTTTAGCTTATTTTTCTCTCATCACTCTTCTCTCTATCGTTTCTTCTTCCTAGTTAAAGTTTGTTCTTCTTTCTCTTGGATGGATACTCGCCAGTTATACATATCTTATCTTAAATCTTTTTTATTTATAGAAAATAATTCTTTTATACCATCTCTATAATTATATTGAAGAATCTTTGTGCACAACATAAATTCTTCATTAAAAATGCTCTCTTTTACGACTCTTATACAATTTTTTTTCTACAAATATCTTCAAAACTTCAATTTCAAGCGAACTTTGCCAATTGTTCGAAGATTTCAATGAAATTTTGTAATTTTATAATTGCAGGCGAACTTCGCTTTGATTGTCCAAATTGCCTAATTAATTCGGCTAATTTTGACGAACTTCAGCTGATTTTCATACCATGCCTGTTAGAGAGCAAAAACCTTTAAGGATGTTTAGTGTCACCTATCTACAATTCTAGTCATTCTTTATAAAGATAAGACATACATCTGCAAATAGGGTATAAGTGATGTGAATTGTCTTTACAAATGTGGAAACCTTCCATTTTGTTTGCTGCAACAATCACTTCAATAATTTTAGTAAAAAGAATCAGCCACCAATGTGTAGAGGAATGGAGACATCGGGTCTCCTTGCCTTAACCCTCTCAAGCCTTAGATTTTTGCCCTTGGCCTTCCATTAATGAAAATTAAATAATAAACCAAGATTAAGCATGTTTTCACCCACCTTATCCACTTTTTCTCCAAAAACTTTCTTTTTTAAGAAAAAAAACCCAAAAGCCCCCATCTTACTGAGTCATAAGCTTTTGCAAATGCCACCTTGAGTAATAGACCCTCCTTTCTGTTCACCCTGTAATCTTCCACTGCTTCAACAGCTATCATTATTGCATTCATAATTTGTCTAGCTTTTATGAAAGTCATTTTGTCTCTCCCACCGTACTTTGAATCACCTTTCTCATTTTTTTAGCCAAAGTTTTAGATATTAACTTTTATAGACTTGTTAAAAGAGTAATGGATTTGAAATCCTCCAACTTGACAAATTTTATCTTGGGGATGAGATATATGAATGTCTTGTTGACCATACTATTGATCCCGGTGGACTTCATCTATGCATGCTATAACCTCTCCTTAAATTGTGTTCCACTCCTTCTACATGAAGCCCATAGTCTGTTATCTCTTCTTCCTCAAATTTCCTTTCCAACCACTCCTTATGCTCTTCCGATATTCCTTGCCAATCTAAACTTTCCAACCCCCACGTCTTGTGGCTTTTCTCCTTAACGCACCCAAACACTTTTGCATTTAGTTTAGGGGTTATATGCGAGTTGGGAAAATGGAATTAAAAAGAAAAAAAAAAAAAAACTTCAATAGGAACTTTTAAATTTCAGTCTTTGAAGGTATCCTATTTATCAAAAGGGTTGCTAATAAAACAACTTCCCTCCAATAAGTCTTACAAACATGTATCTGAAACATGAGGGTTCTAGTTACTTCAAGTAGATGGTGTAGATTCTTTTGTTCAGCAACACCATTCTGTTGAGGCATACCTAAACATGAAGAAAAACAAACAACTGCCTCTTCTTTAAACAGGATGACAAGTCTGGTTAAAATAGCTTCTCACATTATCACTCTTAGGGGTTTTTATACACACTCCAAACTGGCTTTTTAACTATCCAGAAAAAAATAAGGTAAGACTTCACGCACTTTGAATTTTTTCCCAAGACGAAGATCCATGTTACCCTTGTGCAATCATTAATGACTGAGAAATCATTTGGACATTGAGACAATAGGAACTCTTGATGTTCCCCATATATCCAAGTGAAAATATAGATCAATTTCCATTAAAATATAACATCCAGGTGAAAGAAACATTGGCAACCTACAACTACCACTTCAAAGGCTTTGAACCATTTATCTCAAATGGCAAAACAATTTACGGAAAAAGATCCCAATTTTTATGCATCATACCGTTGTTTCAATTATAACCGCGATTAGATTCATCAGGAGTATAAATGCTATTAGGTATCCGAAAGTGGGGCTTCGCACAAAGGCTTTCAGCTTCTCACTAAAAGGTGAACGGTAAACTGAAGGATAGTACTCAAACCAAGGTGGCTGAAAGAAAAAGGAATAAGGAATATATTAGTCATACCATCTATAAATTTAAATAAAAATGAAAATCATTAGAAAAATAACATTGATGGTTAAATCACAAGGGTTCGAAGACCAAAGGAAACATTTAGTCTTTGTAATGTCAATGTTCCAAAAGCTACACTTACAGAGGGCTCCTTTTCAAATCGCAATGCAATAATGTGGCAAAGGTCATAGAATTCCTCCAAATCAATCTACAATTAAAAAAAGAACTAAATAAATTAATCAAATACAATTCGAAGGACACAAAGGTGAAAGCCACACTAACGAACATTTTTCATAAAAATCCACAAGAGTGGAATAGTCATATGTGCTCTCCAAGGCTATGATCAACATTATATCTTTAAATTAAACCATTTTTTTGCTTCTTTTTAAGCCATATTGAACTAGCCCCTGTGCATCACATGCCTTCAGAATGAAAGTACATCAACAAGTTTTGAAATCAATTGATGACTTAAGTCGTAACTGAGTTTGAACATTTCAAAGGGCAATAGTAACCCACTACGAATTATACAAATTCCAAAAATACAATACATGGTAGAAAAGGCCATCTCTAGATGCCAACAGTCTTGCAATTATACAACCATGAGATGAAGGGCTCGTCTTTATTATTTCCAACATTTTAGCTGTTCATAGAAGCAAGACATTTTCTTATGGTAAACACTAGATTAAAGACAACAAAAAGAATTCAACGCAAAACAACTCCAAGCGATTATTTGCGAAGTACATGACAGAAATTCATGTTTGGAAGTTTCAATGAGATTACCTTGAAATCACCACTATCATCGAGTTCATCAAAGATGAGCTCAAAATCTTCCTGCGAGATTTGAGGTAATGACCTAAGAAAACATAAATTAAGATTTTTTTAGCAAAGATCAAGAGTCAAATTTACATGATTGGGATATCAAATAATTGATAATCAGTTAAAAGGGCTTTAAAGGAGTCAGGATGTAGTAATTGTGCATACAGAAAACCGAGTGAAATATAATTTTCTTCAACATGTAGAAAACAAATGCTTGATTGGAAGCCTGAGTTACCTAGTTCATATATTTTCTACCTTACATTATTTCATGGATTTTTTTACATTTTTAAAATTTTGGGGATAGAATGAGGGAACAGTCTTTACTTGAAGTTAGGTAAGGTAAGGACATTTGAGTTTCTAGTATAAGATTGAGAAGCCAGAAGAACAGAGTCCTAACATATGGTTTCACATTCTTGAATCTCGCTTCCCCTTTCTCTACTACTATTTAACAAATTCATGGTCAATTACCATTAGTCAAGAGTAGGTCTTCTTAGGGCTTCCCTATCACTCAAGTACAGAGTTGGTCACCCACCAAAACCCTGAAATCTTGCTCTAATTTTTGGATTTTCAGTAAAAATGTCCCCTACAATACCTGTGGAGATGCATGTGAAACATAATGGCAATTATAAATAAACTGAAAATATGAAATATGATAGAAATTCAACCACAAGATAAAGGCATATATTCTTGTTTATTGAGATGATTAGTCTGTGAGTTATATAAAAATGGGGATGAGGGTAGATAAGAGTAGAAAGTTTCAGGTTTGAAGGGTTAAAAATAAAAATAAAAATAAAAATAAAGAAAGTGCCTAAAATGTAGAAGAGGTGTGGAAAGTGACAATTTGCCAGAAATATTTCAAAAGGATTTTTTTTTAAAAAGGAAAAAAATTGTTAAAAATATCAATTATTATTTTAGCCTTCTTGATAAGGAAAGTAAACTTTTTTAATAAAAAATCTGAGATAAACTTCATAAGGGTAATTAGGCCAGATAAACAAAGTTCCAAAGTATTGTCATTACAATAATACAAATTTCTTATGCATTTAAAAACAATTGGAGAGTCTTTGGGTAGTTTTTTTTCTTTTTTCAAAAATAAAAAATGAAGAAGGAATATAAAATCCAAACATGTTTTTGCTCCAGATTGGCATTTGCCTCTGTGGTTTGCATTTCTTATGTTGTTCAACAAGCAATTGATCAAATAAAACAAGCCCCATGTCAATCAATTACTGATGTTATTTCTTAGGCAATATTAGAGTCAAATACTTCATCTTTTTCTCTTGGCAAGAATTTTGTTCTCATGTGTACGGATAATTGCCTAGTAACCATGATTTTAGCCTCCTTCTAGGCATCAAGTAATTGAGATTTCAAAATTCATAGGGTTATTTTAAAGATCTCTTCCTCAAAGGTTTTGAAGATCTCCTCACTAAAATTTCCTAATCAAAATGCACATACTCAGCACTAGTAAATGTCATAAATGCTTATACCTTTACAATCTTGGTAATTTTTTTAATGGAAACGGGTTATTTTATTCATATTAAGATCAAAAAACGAACAAATGATCCTCCAACTCTTGTCAACCTCCTCCCAATAAGGGCAAATGCATCCCAGCGACTCCCACTGCAAGACCTCTAGTGGGAAAGGGAATTGCTCTCTCCACTTTCCTCAAACGAAGGAAGCTACTGGACAATGAAGAAAAACATGATGACCTGACTCCCTTACTTTTTTGCATAAAAAACAACACAAAGGGGACAACGAATGACCATAAATCCTCTTCTGAAGCATATCTCCTATATTTACCTTCTTTCTAACCACCACCCAAGCCAAAAACTTGACTTTGGAAGGAACCGGAATCTTCCAACACTCCTTTGAGATTGGGGAAGTTAAGTAGAAGGATCCGACAACATATAAGAAAAAAAAGGATTTAGAAGAGAACTTCCCGAACCTCTCCTCAATCCACACTATTTTGTCTTGTATTCTCTTAACAAAGTTCGAAGGGCTTCCTCTTCCTCCCAACACCTCGGACCCTCAGATGGCCACAAATGAAACACCCACCCTGTTCATCCTATACAAACAGTTTAGTGATCTTTCGCATCGATTGACCTGGAGTTAAAGAAAAATGAAACAGGTCAGTTTTGACCTAATGACATTCTGTAATATCTAGGAAAGAGATCTGAAACGCTGCAGTACCCCACCCTCCCAAAACCTAATAGAGTCACCTCACCCCATCTTTAGCCGGATGATAGGATCATAGTATTGATGAAGGGAATGTATGAATTTTCATGGACTTCTAAAGGTTGCACCTATTTGAATACTTGCATCTCTTCAATTCACATTCAGGCCATTTATGCATCTAATTACTCTTCCCCAAAGTTTATCTTGCTCCCTTGAGAAGCTCCAAAGCTATTTTCCTACCAACGCTCCATTCTTGGCAATCACATTGCCAATCCCTAGGCCTCCTCAATCCTTTCTCTCTGAACTTGTCTCCACTCGAATGAGTGCATGTGACAACCTTCATCTTCACTACCCCACAAGAAATTACACATCATCTTCTCAATTTGGCTTGCTTCTCTCTATGGAATCCTAAAAATAGACAGAAAATATGTAGGCAAAGCCTCCAAGACTGAGCTGATTAATGTAAGCCTTCCTCCCTTTGAGAGGAACGCTCGCTTCCACCCCCCAATCTCTTAGCCACCTTTACAACCATCGGTTCCCAAAAAATATGATTCCTTGGCTGACCACCAAGCGGCATCCCCAAGTACTTCATCGGCCATTCCCCTAAATCACATTCAATACTCTTTGCCATCCCTCTTAACCACTCTACTAAGGCAACTATCCCAGCAATACAAGTTTTGGCCATTTTAACTCGCAATCCTGGAGCCTAGCAAAAACACCTGACTAAACTAAAAGCATACTCAATGTAAACTCTTTCCCCATCCAAAAGTAAAATGGTGTCATTAGCAAATTCTAGGTGCGAGACTTCAACTTTTTCCTTCCCCACCACAAAGCCTTGAACTCTACCTGCTTCCCTACCTTTATTCAACAACCGCCCCAAGAAATCTACCACTAAAGTGAATAAGAACGGAGACAGGGGATTCCCCTACCTTAAACCTCTTTCCGCACCGATTTTACCTCTCAGACCTCCTATTAATGAATATAGAATTAGAAACAGACTTTATGCATCCTTGAACCCATTCCCTCCACTTCTTACCAAAGCCCTTTTTTTTCCAACACAAAATCCACGAAATCTCAATCAATCATATCGTAAGCCTTTTTGAAGTCGACTTTGACTACCACTCCTTGCTTGTTCCTAGATTTGTAGTCCTCCACTAGTTCGTTAGCCACTAGAATTGCATCCATGATTTGTCTTCCCTTAACAAAAGCGAATTGGTTCTCCGAGATTGTGCCACCCATTACCCCTTTAATCCTATTTGTTAGGACCTTAGCAATAATCTTGTACAAGCTAGTGGTGAGACTAATAGGTCTAAAGTCATTAACTGACCTAGCGACATTCTTTTTAGGGATAAAGTAGATATAAGTCTCATTAGTACACTTATTTACCACCATCAAACTATGGAACTCCTTCATAAATGCCATTAGACCATCTTTCACTAGATCCCAACACTTCTGATAGAAAACCATAGAAAATCCATTACAACTAGGGGCCTTCAAGCCTTCACAATCGAAGACCGTCAACCTTACCTCCTCTCAGAATTCGTGTCCTCTATCACTTACCCCTGAGCTCCTTCTAGCCGCACAACCGAATTAACTATTTTCCTCCCACTCAATAGCTGATGAAAAAAACTTAGAATTCGCGTCCCCTCCTTCAACCACCTAACTCTTGATTTGATTTACTGTCCCCTCTCCATTTCCATATTAATTTCTACAATTCCCCTTTTTTCTCCCATCTTTTTTGCCTTTTGTCCTCATCCCAACTACTACTCCCTTCTAATTGATCAAGAAGAGAAATACTCCTTTCCAGCAACCGCCTCCTAGAGCCATTCTCCCCCAATGATGCAACTCCCCAAGCATGGCAAGCATGTTTGACTACTAGAAGTTTTTGGCATTTTGCGTAAACTTATAGCCTCCCACTTCCCATCTATAGGGAAGGACCACCAAACCTTCATCTTTTCCACAAATTTCGAGTGGAAAACCAACCACCGTTCAAATCTATTTGGGCTCGGCCCCCAACTTGGTTTAGAAGTGCTAAGAGTGATAGGCCAATGATCTGATACAAAACGACCACCCACCTCTTGTCGACAATAAGGGAAAAGCTCAGCCCAACCATTCCCAAATAAGAATCGATCTAGCCGACAACATACTGGATCCTTGCGAAAATTAGAACAAGTGTAGGCCCCATTAAACAGAGGAGGCTCGTGCAGGTCTAGCTCCCTCACTAGAAATCAAATTCCTTCATACTACAAGTAGATCGCCCTCTGTTTTTTTTAGGAAGCAAACCTAACCACATTAAAGTCCCCTGCCACACAACACCTCTCCCCACATAATGACTCAATGCCCCCAACCCATCCCAGAATAGATCCCTCCCCTTTCTGCCACATGAATCCCATGCCACCAGTTGTCCCATCTGCAAGCATATAAACCCATTCCTTACCGTAGGTAGCGAAGCTGCAGAGAGACACAGTGGAGGCTGTGGAGCATAAGCTTTAGCAGACAACGAAAATGGAAAGGAAGTGAAACAATTGCAAATCGCGCCGAAGAAGCTGTTCATACCGAGAATAGAAAGGAAATGATGAAGATGACTGAAGAAGCCAGCAAAACTGTAGGGGCATCTGAAGGATTGGGTTGTGGGATTGTAAGCAGCGTGGACGCAGAGGATATGGGCCGTAATTTTAAGGCCCAGAGTACAAAGACCAACCCGATAAGTAGGGCCCGTGATTCTAAAGCCTAGAATTTTAGTTTAAACGCAAGTGGGCTGGGGATAAAACGCAGGGCCAAAATAATGAAGCTTAGCAGGAGTTTAGACAAGATAAAGGGGCCTCCAATTCCCCTGGGGTCCAACAACTTGATGTGAGGGACAGATCCACAGACTCATTAAAATATCAGGAAGGGGAAGAGAACGAACATGAAATGGAAGGAAATTCTAATTACAAAGACCCACACCAATTGCGGGATGCTCCACAGCTATTGATATACTCCCGCAAGAACAATCGTTCAGTTAAGTTTCATAAGATGGCTTCAAACTCTTAGTAGGAGGCGGGCAAACATGGTGAGAGACTTAGTGGGAGGAAAAAAGCTTCTCCAATGTTGTGTGCTATAGTTGAAGAGGAAGACGGTCTGTCCGAAGAGGATGAGATGATGGATCTTCATAGGAGTGAATCCTCGAGTTATTGCAGCAATTCTTCAGATGATTATAGTTCGGCAAGAGAGGAAGGAGAAATTATGGGTGGGGAACTTATGAGAGATGCTTTGGTGTGGCAGCCACAAGTTAATGAAGAGGAAGGTCTGGAAGACATAAGTAACTATCAAAATCAAAACTATCCACATAATGCATCCCCCTCTTTGATTCCTAATTCAATTATGGAAGAGAATACTCAAAGCGAAGGGGTTAAAATGAAGCAAATGGAGGCCTTAAGTAAGGAAGAAGTGGAGGAATTTTTGAGGAAACTGAATATGATGCTAATCGAGTTGGACATAAGGAAAGAGCGAAAAGGAGAGAGTCCATAGGATGATCAGTAAAGCATGTAGATTTGGTGGTATTGTTTTTAATGAAGATTCTTTCTTGGAACATTTTGGGGCGTGGATCTAGTGACAAAAGGAGGATGATTAAACGAATTGTTGGCAAGACTAATCCGGATATTGTGATTTTTCAAGAGGTGAAGAAGAGTTCGGTGGGAAGAGAGCTAATTGGAGCTGTATGGCAGTCTAGATTTAAAGGTTGGGTGTACTTACCAGTAGTAGGGACAGTCAGGGGTGTGATAATAGTTTGGGATTCTCGCAAATGTGAGGTGGTAGAGGAGCTAATAAGCCATTTTAGTGTTTCAATCAAGATAAAACAAGCTGAAGGGCCAGAATGGTGGCTATCAGGGGTGTATGGTCCATGTAGTCAGAGGGGTAGGGATTTGTTTTGGGATGAGATAGGTGCTCTCAGTGCCTTATGTGGAGATCAGTGGTGTGTTGCCGGTGATTTCAATGTAGTACGGTTCACTTCTAAGAAGAGCAATGGGCGTACCACACACAGTATGAAGGATTTTGATAGTTTGATTGGAGAGCTAGGTCTTCATGATCTTCCTTTGTACAATGGGACATCCACATGGTCAAATTTTCGAAGTGACCTAATTTGTTGCAGGCTAGATCGATTCTTGTATGGGGAAGATTGGACATCGTTATTTCCATTTGTTCGGCAGGAGGTGGGGGGGGCAATTCGTGTCAAATCATTGGCCTATATCTTTGAGTATATCCAAACCTAGATGGGGTATGGGACCTAAGAGGTTTGATGGTAGACTTACTTTTCAGCTAGAGTTTGCAGCTAAAATTAAGGAATGGTGGAACGAGGGGGCGGATGGGAAGTGGGAAGGATACAAATTCATGCAAAAGCTCCAAAGGATTAGGAACGCATGTTATGAATGGGGGGCTGCAACTTTGTTTAAGGATGAAGTTAGAAGAAATTACTTAGAGAAAGAAATTGAATCTCTAGATAGGCTAGAGGGTGGTAGTCAGTGGGATGAGGTTAAGAGGAGGATGAGGTGGGAGAAAAAAGGTGAATTGTGGAAGGTGGTTAAAGATATGGAAAAAGGGGAATGGCTCAAAGTTTGGATCCGATGGCTTACGGAAGGAGATGCAAATTCCAAGCTATTTTACCATATTATGAGCGGAAGGAAAATGGCAAATTCAGTGGATAAGCTAGAAGGGGATAATGGGGTCATTCTAGAAGATGATGGAAGTATTGAAGAATCCATACTTAACTATTTTTCGGGAGTGTTTGAAAAAAAACTAGATCATATTAGTGGGATTGAAGGAAGTAGATGGAGTCCAATAGGCATAGAAGATAGTAGGAAGTTAGAGGAGCCTTTTTCGAAGGACAAGGTGCATGCGGCTGTTTTTTACTGTGATGGAAATAAGGCCCCCAGACCTGATGGTTTCTCTATGATATTTTACCAGAAGAGTTGGGAAACAGTGAAAGCGAACTTGATGAAGGTTATGAGGGAGTTTTCTAATTCTGGTGTAGTGAATAAACATACAAATAAGACCCATATTTGTTTGATCCCTAAGAAAAATGTAGTAAGGACAGTAAAAGATTTTAGGCCTATCAGTCTCACCGCTAGTTTATACAAGATCATTGCTAAGGTCTTGGCAAAAATAATTCGGGAGGTGATGAATAATACAATATCGGAGAGCCAATTTACCTTTATAAAAGGTCGACAGATAATAGATGCAGTACTTGCGGCAAATGAAGTAGTTGAAGAATATAGGTCTAAGCGCAAGCGGGGAGTATTATTGAAGATTTATTTTGAAAAAGCCTATGATATGGTTGATTGGGATTTTCTAGACTATGTGCTAGCTCGGAAGGGTTTTGGGGAAAGATGGAGAGGATGGATCCAAGGATGCTTGAGGACAATGGCATACTCTATTTTTATCAATGGGAGGCCAAGAGACAAGTTAAAGGCGGCAAAAGGTTTAAGACAAGGAGATCCATTTTCTCCATTCTTATTTTCTTTGATGGAAGATGTGTTGGGGCGAATGGTGGATAAGGGAAAAGAGGCCGGTTTAGTGAAGGGTTTTGTGGTGGGAAAAGGATAAGATAGAAGTATCTCATTTGCAGTTTGCAAATGATACCATATTATGTTTAAATGGGGAGGAGCATAATATTTGTCAGGCATTCAAACTTGTATAGTGCTTCTGTTGGATATCGAGGCTTAGAATGAATATGGCAAAAATATCTATCGTTGGAATATCTACCTCAGAGGAATGGATTGGAACGGTTGCGTCTTGTATTGGATGTGAGCAGAGGGAGTGGCCTCTCAAGTATCTAGGGATGCAAATTGGGAGAAATCCTAGAAAGCTAGAATTTTGGGATCTGGTTGTCGCAAAGGTAGCTAAAAGATTGAATGGTTGGAAAAGGGCCTTTCTCTCAAAAGGGGGAAGACTTATGCTAATTAAATCAGTGCTAGGTGCCCTTCCGACGTATTACATGTCCATTTTTAGACTTCCAATAGGGTTGGCCAACCGGATGAAACGGTTGATGCGCGATTTCCTTTGGGAAGGACAAAATGGAAACAATGGTATGCACTTGGTGGAGTGGTCTCAAGTCCAGAGAAGGAAGGAGCTAGTTGGGCTTGGGATTGAAAATTTGATGGCAAGAAATAAATCTTTGGTGGCAAAGTGGCTGTCGCGGTTCCCGAAAGAAAAGGATCAACTTTGGGGAAAAATTATCAGCAGCAGACATGGAATGGATCCCAATGGTAGAGATGATAGTGTTTAAAGAAAGAATACATTTAAAAGCCTGTGGAAGTTTATTTTCTCTACCCACTCAATTTTGGATCCCTATATCAGATTAAGTGTGTGTAATGGAAAGTTTATACGATTTTGGAAGGATGTGTGGATGGGGGATGAAGCATTTATTGATAGATTTCCTAGATTATATAGACAGTCAACAACACATAATCACCCTATCTCTTTCTTCATGGTGTGAGAGAATCCAAGGTCATTGGATACATGGCAGTTTCATTTGCGAGCCAATGGGGGTCCAAGGTGCGAATCAAAGGTAGAAGCGCTCTGCTCATTACTAGGAAATTTCGAGCTGAGGAACAGGGAGGACGAGATTAGGTGGGTTAATGAAAATTCAAGAAAATTCTCTTCAAAATCCCTTTTTCTGTCAATGATTGAAAATCCTTCTATTGCTCCTAACACTGTTCTCAAGGAATATGGAAAGCACCTGTGCCTTCAAAAGTGAAGCTCCTCACATAGATTGTATTCAAGGAGAAGCTAAATACAGGAGATATGATTCAGAAAAGGTTTCCGGCATGGGTTTTGTCCCCGTCTTGCTGTGTTTTGTGTAAGCAGAATGGAAAATCAATAGTCCATATCTTCGGTCAGTGCAACTTTGCTTCCTTTCTGTGGGAAAGATGAAGGACTCACTTTCCCATCTTTTCTAATGGAGATGGTCAAGATAATCATAGGGGTGTCTATCCGTATTGGGAAGAGGCGGCTAGGAAATGGAGGGGTCATAGGATGGTGGCTAGCTTGGCAGTGATTTGGTGCTTGTGGAAGGAACAAAATGCTAGGGTTTTTTTAGATAAATTCTCCCCATCATCGCACATTTGGGAGGAATCTCACTACCTAGCTTCTTTCTGGATTAGTCATAACACTCTATCAATGGGCTATTCAATGTTTGACTGGCTTAGCGGGTGGAACAATGTACTATAGGAAGGAATCCTAGGATGAGTAAAGTGAATTTCTAAGTGATTTTGTAATCCTTTACTTTATCAATAAAATACCATTTCTTTTAAAAAAAATTGATAGGCCTTTGATAATAGTAATGTACACTAGAAGAAAAAAGCAACATGTGGTAGCTCATGATTCAAAGAAAGACATGATGGGTAGCAGCTCGTGATTGCATAGGAAATGAAAAATGTTCCTTGTAATGTGTGCAAATGTACTTAAGGAGTTGTTATATCAATTTTTTTTTTTTTTTTGGTTCTCTTATGAGAAAATTGGAACTATAACTAGGACATTAGCCTCCTCAAATTGCCTAGAGGGACCATAATTCAGTAAAAGTCTATCTCCACTCCATATTCTTGATCCGAGAAACTCTAATCCTCATTCCTTGCTAACCAAATTGCATCAAAGTGGTATCACGGCCTCTCAATCCAAACAAGCAAATTATGGATTCATTGCATCCCAAAGCTTCAAATACTTATTTGGAAACCATGGAGAAGAGCATCGAGGGTATTAAGGGGAAGCATCAGCATCTGTTGGGGATGGAGCAATCCATGGAACTGGTGATTACAAGCTGACAGCGATGATGCAATCGATCAATGTGCTTACCAAAGGTAAGTCGAAGGTGGATGAAGGTACCTTGAAAACGAATTTCAGTTATGAAACAGCAAGATCTAAGCACATAGAAGTAAGGGAATCCGTAGGACAGTGAGATCCAGTTAAGGATTAACACCTGACCTCCATGCTCCAAGATGGGGAGGGATTCAAAACTGGTGAGCTTGTCGCATGGCACAACGCATTGAGTTACCATGCCAAGGTGACAATCTAGAATAATGGTTCTTCTATGTGCAATTTTTTTTAATTGCATCAATTGTCTGATCTGAACAAGGTGAAGACCTCCTGTGTTAGCTTTTAAGATGAGGCTCCCGCATGCTTTGTTGGTACGACACACAACCTCATTTCTATGGGTGGACCAAGCTCAAGTACCAATTGCCTTACAAATTTGGATCATCTCAATCTGGAAGTCTGTGTGCGCAGTTTTAGGATCTAAAGCAAACTAGCTCTGTCACAAAATATTGACAGGATTTCGAACTGCTTCAGCGTCACTGACAGGGTTGCAAGAAGAAGTGTTGGAGAGCATGTTCAAAGAGCTGAAGCCTGATTTCTGCATGGAAATTCAAGTGCTCTGTCTCAGGGTTTTGATTCTTATTATGCGAACAAGACAACTTGTGGAAGAAATAAATATGACTGTTCAATCTGTTAGTGATCCAACGACTCTTAGGAAATCCATGCATTTCCCTGCAATAGAAAGAACTTCCACTAGAACTAACGACCCTAATCCTATTCAATTGACTTCCTAGAGTGTGCGACAATTTCTGCCACCAACAAATACACAAAGATGACAACAAGAAGATTTCTCTCTCTTGCCAAGACCCAAGCTCAACGATCCACGGGATTATGCTTCCGTTATGATCAATAATTTACACCAGGACATTGCTACAAGCAAGAAACGGAAATTCAACTTCACCCAAACTTCAACATTTCAAAATTGAAATTAATTCAAAGAGTTCTAGAAATTGAAAAGAATTTTTGTAAAAATTAGCCAACTTAAAAATGTTTAAAAAATATAATGTAAATGCTAAAACATATACAATTTCTATTAAAAATGATAAAAATAAACATGAATAAATACATTCTACTTATAAAAGTATACATATAATGGTTCTAAACGTGTATTTTAGTATTAAAAATGGTTAATACACCGCAAATATTAACTTAAAACTGTTATAACCCAAAAAACAAAAAAAAAAAAGAAAGAAAGAGAAACTTATCACCAAACCCTAATGGTTGTACGAACATAAACCTTAGCTTGATTGATCGCTCGCTCACTAGTCTTTGTAAGCGCAAGTATATTCGATCTTCTCTATCGATTACAATAGACGGCTCTTGTTTCTCATTCTCCTTTCAATGCCTCTCCTCTTAGGCTTTCAGCTTATTTTTCTCCTCTTTCTTCTCTCTATCGTCATTCCTCTAGGCTACAACTCATTCTTCTTTTTATTGTATAGCCGCTTGTTAGTTGCATATATTTCACCTATAATCTTCTTCATTTATATGGAAAGATTTTTTTTTTTTTACAATCTCTATGATTATATAAAAAAATCTCTATGCACCACATAGATTCTTTCATAAAAAAATCTTTTAATTGCTTTTATATATTTTTTTCTACAAAAATTATCAAAATTTTGATTTCAGGTTAATCGTCGATTTGTTTAAAGATTTTGATAAAATTCTAGAATTTTACAATTACAGGTAAACTTTGCTTTGTTTGTCCAAATTACTTAATTTATTCGGCTAATTTAACTAAAATTCAGCTAATTTTCACACCAAGGCTACAAAAAGGAATTGCAATTTCTCGTTGTTAATGACAAAGATCCGCGGGAACCGTATGATGATTTGTTGGAGAACACTCTACTAGCCTTCTCCTACAATTTCCTCACATCTTACCCCAGATAGGTATGAAATCTGTTCTTATTGTTTTGCGGCTAAATGTGAGATCTATCCAAAAAATAAATACCAAGCACTATTGCCCCCAGGTCTCTTACAACCGCTACCTACTTGGAACCAAAGTTGGAAAGATCTCATCATGTACTTCATTGAGGGGTTACCAAAATTAGGAGGAATCAATTCTATTTTTATCATGATCGACTAATTGAGCAACAATGGTCATTTTATTCCCCTCAAGCATCCCTTCATGCCTCAGAGTGCCACTGCAACATTTGCTCAAGATGTGGGTCGCCTTCACAACACACCATGTTCCATTGTATCTGATAGGGAAAAAGTATTTTGTAGCCATTTTTGGGTCAAGTTGTTTCGGTTACAAGGCACCATGTTGAGCCAAAGCACGACATACCACCCAACAACCAATGGTCAATCGAAAATCATTAACTATTGTTTGTAGACCTATTCATGTTGATTTGCTTGAGCAAAGCCCCATAATGGAGTAAATGGTTGTTTCGGGCTGAATTTTGGCATAATACCACTTTGCTCCTTAACAAATATGACCCCTTTTTGAGCTATATATGGTTGTGATCTTTCTCCTTTTGTTCAATTTGGCACTCAATCTTCATTTGTGGGTTTTGTTGAATAGTAGTTGGTGGAAAGGAAGGTTATTCTTGGTGAATTGAAGCTCCATTTGGCTCATACCCAGCCTAAAATGAGAGCTGCCATGGACTCACATTGTTGTGATCTCTCCTTTACAGTTGGTGACTGGATTTGCTTGAAATTGAGGCCTTATAGCCTGCTCCTTAGCCCAAAAACTGAATGAGAAGCTATCTCCATGCTACTTCAGACCATTTAAAGTCCTTCAACATGTGGATCAAGCGGCCAACAAGCTAGAGTTCCCTTTAACCACCAATATTCACCTACTCTTTCATGTATTGCAGATTAAGAGAGCTTTGGGTGATCACCAACAAAGTTAGCCGCTTCCCTCAATGTTGGATTAGATTTGGAATGGTTGGCTGAACGATTGGAAACTTTAGGGGCTCCAAAGTGTGGATGATGTAATTGCGGTGTTGGTTAGTGGAAGGATTTCCCTTCCTTCAAAGCAACTTGGAAGCCTGACTCCATAATCAAGAGGCAATTCCCCTCTTTCCACTTTCTACCTTGAGGACAAGGTCCTCCTTAAAAACCCAGGGAGAGGGTGGGAGGAATAATGGTAGGCCTTCAACAATAGTCATGTACTCTAGAAGAAAGAAGCAATTGGTGGCAGCTCATGATTAGAAGAAAGAAACAATAGGTGGCAGCTCGTGATTAAATAGGAAGTGGAGATTGTCTTGTTTAATGTATGCCCAGTGTCGTCAAGGTGGGAAGGTGGTCTAACATGATAAGCCTCAATAAGGTGAGACGAAGTCCAAGCAAGGTCTAGGTGGGTTTAAGATGGATCATAAAATAATTATTCAGAAGTTCCTCAAGAATTATATATATATATATATAATTTAAAATGAATAAATGTATTATTTAATATTTATTATTATAATTCTATTTATTTATAATTTATATTTAATTATATAAAATTATAAAACTATAAATAAAAGACAAATATTAGAAATTCATTCTCCTGTTGCGAGTTACCAAAAGATTGATTGGCTATTGACAATCGACAAAGAGAGAGGAGAGAGTTGCAGTCAAGAGAATGGAGGGAGAGAATGAGGAGATAGATGCAAAGAGAGAAGGAGAAGCACGCAAAGAGAGATGAAGAGGCACAAACAGAGAGACGAAGAGAGATGCAGAAAGAGAGGGGGGAAGAGATGCAAAGAGAGAGGGAGACACATAGAAAGAAAGGGAGAGACAGACGTAGAGACTCAAAGAGAGAGAGAGAGAGAGAGAGAGAGAGAGAGAGAGAGAGAGAGAGAGAGAGAGATAGACTGAGAGAGAGAGAGAGAGAGAAGGGAGAGACGCAAAGGGTGGCCAGAGAAGACATCGGTCCGAAGTCGCCGGAGAAAGAGACGTAGTGGCGTGGTCAAGGTCAATTGATGTCATCGATGTATAGTAGTTTGAAGCTTAAATACCTTAAAAAAACTAATTTGAAGCCCTTAAACTATTTAAAATTTGCATGCGCTTAGGCTCAATCCTGGGCAACACTACATAATGCCAATGTACTTAAGGAGTTGTGATATCATTTTTCTTTTTGTTTTTCTTTTTTTCTCATGAGGAAATTGGACTTGTAACTTGGAGATTGGCCTTCTCAAACTGGCTGAAGTGACCTTAATTCAATAATAGTCTTCCTCTCCTCTCTATTCTTGATCTAAGCAACTCTGATCCTCTGTTTTTGCTAACCGAATTGCATCAAAATTCAAATTCATCTTGGACTTCAATCACTTAAAATCAAAACTGATTCCTGTAAGTTTAACGAGACATGGAAAATTTTTGCAAAATTTGTTAAATTAGACTTTAGAGAATTTGCACATATATGCTAAAAATCTTAATTTATTGCACAACTCAACTCAACTCAACTCATTTAAGCCTTTTTCCAACTATCTAGAATTACTACAATGTACCCCAAAAACAGATATGCTCTCAAAAATAATAATAATAATAATAATAATAATAATAGTAATAATAATAATAAAAGAAAAAGACTTATATAAATAAACATTTCTAATATAGGAAAAATCCATAAATGACCAACTAATTAACCTTGTTAAATAGGTTAATGAATTTGAAAATGGTGGTTTTTGGCCTTGATCACTTCTCTATGTTTTTACTTTTTATTTTGTGGTGGCTTGCTTCTAGGCCAATACAATTTAATAGTTTGGCCCTCCTTGCCTAATTTACTAGTTTATTACTCAAATGTATTGCTAAGGGAAGCTAGCCGACAAAGTACTTGGGTCTACTCCTTGGGGGAAATACTGATTGCTCAAATTTTAGGGAGCTAGTTGTCTCTAAGGTGGCTAGGAAGCTGGAGGGATAGAAGGAAGCTTTTTATCTAAGAGGAGTTAGTGTAGTTTGAGCAAATCTGTTATGGAAGCTCTTGCAACCTATTACCTTTCACTTTTCAAAATCCCTATGGAGGAGGTGAATTGGATCAAGAAGTTAATGAGAGATTTCCTTTAGGAAGACATGGATTTGAGTCAAGGTTCTCATCTAGTTGGTTGGAATGTGGTCTCTAAGAAGGTGGAGTTGGGTGGATTGGGGACTAACAATACAATTAGTAGAAATTAGACCATAAGGCATTGGTTGGAAAGTGGTTTTGGAGATTCCCCAAGGAAAATGACCATTTGTGGAGGATGGTGATTTGTAGTAAGCATGGAATGTGTGAGAATGGCAAGGATGCAAGGATTTCCTCATTTGACTAGATTTAAAAGTTTGGAGGGGGAACACTTATTCGCTTTTGGGAAGATGTGTGGTGTGGCAATAAGACTCTTTTCTTCCATCTTTCCTCATCTTTACCAATGCTTTTCTTCCCATAACCTTTCCTTTGCTTCCTTCTCCTACCCTTCGGTGAGTCATTCCACATTGGAGTGGGACCTTCACTTGAGAGCCTCGATGCCTTTCTAGGGTAAGTTGGGATTGGCCACCCTCTTAGATATGATTAATGGGGTTACCCTATCCAATGATGATGATAGAGTTTCCTATCCTTGGGACTCATTAGGTGCTATCCCCACTAAGTCTTTCTTACCAGAACCTAACCATCCTCCCATAATGTTTCTTTCCAAACAAAACATGTATTCATTGATAATAAGAGCATGACACTAGTAGAATGAAAAGATTCAGCAAGCTAATCTTGAACAGAAAATGGAAATGGAAAATGGCGAACGGAAACGGCAAACAACAGCGAAAACGAGAACAGAAACCAAAATGGAACCAGAACTGGAAATGGCACCGCGAGGATGAGAAGGGAAGGGAAGACAAGGACTTGCATCAACCGCACGCATGGAAGGGAAGGAAAGTGGAAGAAAGCTCTCATGAAAAATACGAGAGAATCAAAAAACAATGCATGGACCTTGGTCAACAAGAAGAAAAACAAGAGTAAATACGAACAGGACAAAAGGCAACAAGAAAATTCATTATCCAGTTACCCAGTAGGAAATGCAACTGTAACACAGAAATCGTTTGGTCAACGAAATAAATACAACATGATAAGAACGAGGAATGGGGATTGGAGCTATGCAACCTTTTCCACAATGCATAAATTTTTCTCGATTTGTTGCACAAGAGATAGCCAAGAGACCATCATCTAAGAGATCACTAGGACTCGTGAATATCATATTGTGGGGAACAAAGAAACAATCACTTGGCTAAAACGAAGGGTAGAGCAAACGATCAAGGAGAATGGGCGATACACAACCAAAGGAGTTTTTCGTGGAGCAAGGTTCAGCATACTAATGAAGGTCAGGAAGTTGCAGAACACAGGACAACAATGTCAAGACGGGAAGGGGGAACTGTTCTTGTTCAAGTAAACAGGACGATAAGGGAGGACGAAGAAGGTGAAAACAGAGGTGCATGGAGGAGGGATAGAGGAGGAAACAAGAGATTGAGAAGAAATCATGGACACACGATGAGAAGCCAAGGTGACAAAGGAGCAGTGCGACGAGACCGAGAGGCAAAAAGGTTCCTAATCATTAGAACATCGGATGCGACTCCATGGAAGACAACAAAAAGATCAATTCGCCAGTTGCTCAAGAGAGAAATCCATATTTGAAGATTCGACGTGGCAAGGGGACTGCCATGAAGTAGAGGACATTCAAATCCTCAGTGCCGAGAGATACCAACCCCTTTTGGGGGGATTCTATATTGAAGATTGGAATGAAGAGATGGTGATGGATGGGCCTCAAGTGGCATTCAGGAACACATGGGTGATGATTGAAGGAATTCATCCACAAAACTAGAACATCCACACGTTTGGGAAGATCGGAGAAGCATGCGGTGGCTTACTGGACATTGCTCACACAACTTTGTCCAATACATCAATGGAAATGGCGTTCATGAGGTTGAGAAGGCACGACTCAAGCTTTCCCCCAAAGGAGTTCGAAATCTATGATGTTCAGGAGCTGAGATTGTTGGAAATCGAGAGGAATTGGGGCTTGGAAATTAGAGAGCTACGGTTGCAAATCATTGACCAGTTTGTCGAAAATCACCTAGCTAGGCTTTAGCACATTAGAACGCGTTAGTCTGGCTACCGGAGAGGATCAAAGGTTGAGATCCTAAATGGCGATGACGACAACGTGACAGTCGAGGACGGGGAGAATCGGAAGATTGCGAAAGGACGATCAAATGGTGGCATAGCAAAGAGATGGGACAGGAGAAACAAAGACGACAGGCCACCTGTCCTTAACAAGGCAGCTGGAAATAGAGAGGGGTCCACTAATCGTTATGGAGAGAGGGAGGAAAATATGGGATGGGCTTTAACTGCAGAAAACAAGAATTTGGGCCAGGAGAAATGGGCGGAGAAGAATAAAGACAACCAATTATTTGGGCCTGAAGAAAGGAGATTTAAAAAGGGAGAGGGATCAAAATGGCCCAGAGGCCAAGAGCAAGGAATGGGCCAAGGAGTAGAAAGGCCCAAGAATTCATAAATAACAAAAGAGGTGGGCCAAGAAGCAGGTAGGTCCACAAACCAAACTCAACTTCAAGCTTACTACAAAAATAAAAAAGGTAGTGAATGAAATAGAAAAGGGGTCCTAGCCTACTAGGAAGCACAAGCGAAGGGACGAGAATCAAACTCAAAAAACGGTCTCAGACTACAACGACTACCTAACTCAAACTGAGACGAAGAGAATCCTAGAGACTCTGAGAACAGTGACTTACTCAACAGAGGAGGATACTTGGCTGACGAGCAATACTGTATGCCAAGAGGATGGAAACCATTGCAAGGTACGTACACACAACTCTGCTTTGCTCTTCTCTCACTCATTTAGCGAGACAAATGTTTTTGCTACAAGTTTTGTACTCCCAACTCCCTAAGTTAGGAAGCTCCAGAAGAAAGAACATAGGAAGAAGATATAGTTTCCAGTTAGGGAATTTCGTGAGGGTGAGGAACAGATGATAAGCCAACAGGACTATGCAAAGACAAACAAAACAACTCAAGAATTGGAGTATGAAATAGTTAGGGACTTTCTGCTCTCGATCGACACACAGTTGATCGAAGTGCAAGAAGTTGCGGCTATTCAGCGTAGGGACCTTCTCTTTCTTATGAAGATTCTTAGTTGGAACGTAGGGGGGTGTGGCTCAAGGGATAAAAGAAGACTAATCAAAAAGACAATTTGCACAACAAAAGCGAATTTGATTGCTCTTCAAGAAACGAAAAAAACTCTCAATCGATAGAGAATTAATTTCAAACCTCTAGAAAAGAAGATTTGTCGATTGGGTGGAGCTCCCGGTAGAAGGCACAACAAGGGAAATCCTAATGATGTGGGACGTGAGAAACATGGTGATAGAAGAAAAATGGGAAGGGAAATTTTCCCTAACAATCAGAATAAAAGGAGTAGATGAACCAGACTAGTGGTTCACGACTGTCAATGGGTTGTGTGATGCTAAAGGAAAGGAAGAGTGTCTGATAGAGTTGGCAACCATCTTAGAACTCATTCAAGGGTCGTGGTGTGTAGGAGGAGACTTTAACGTGGTAAGACACATGGGAGAAAAGAGGAACAATACTCATACAACCAGTTCCATAAGACGGTTTGATGACTGGATTCAATAGTTGAAGGTGTAGGAGCCGGATCTCAAGAATTTGAATTACACATGGAGTAATGGCCGAAACCCTCCAACAATGTCCAAACTAGATAAATTCCTGTGTAATGAAAAATGGGGAAAAAAATTTAGTCATCAAAAAGTTTGGGGACTAGAACGACTTACCCCTCATCACTGGCCTATTATTTTGGATACAGAGGAAACAAAATGGGGCCCTTTCCCATTCAAATTTGAAAATGAGTGGATACAACACCCAAACTTCAAAGATGTGGTCTAGCAGGAATGGAAAAATAATTAAACTAAAGGTTGGGAAGGTTACAAGATCATGATGAAGTTGAAAAAGCTTCAAGAAAAACTTAGAAATTGCAGCAAAGGGCAACATTCAGAAGAAAGCTCAAGAAAATTTGAGTTGATGGCTGAATTAATATGCTTGGACAGGAATATGGAGGTAGAGCATAACTTAGACATGATGAACAACGAGTAGAAGATAATAGAGGAGATTCAAATATTGGAGTGTAGACAGGAAAGAAGAAAACGACAAAGAGTCAAAATGAAATGGGCTAAATAAGGAAATGTTAATTCAAAATACTTCCACAGAATCTTATCAATAAGGAAATCCCCGAGCCACAATTAATAAGATGGAGGACGAGGAAGGAAAATTGGTGGAAACAAAAACAGAAATTCAGAAGCCGATAATTGACTACTTTGGCCAATTATTTAAGGAGAAGTCACATGTAAAATGGGAAGTGGAAGGATTATAGTGGCAGGGCATTCCAAAAGAGGACAGTAGGTCGTTAGAGAGAGAGTTTGAAGAAAAGGAAATAAGTGATGCTATTTTCAATTGTAATGGAGGAAAGGCCCCCAGCGTGGACAGTTTCACCATGTCTTTTTCCAAACGACATAGGAAACAGTCAAGAATAATATCGAAGCATGCATGCAAGAATTCCATAGGAATGACATAGTGAATGAAAGATATATGTGTCTCATCCCAAAGAAGACAAACTCTATCAAGGTGGAGGATTACCAGCCAATAAGTCTTACCACAAGTATATATAAAATCATTGCAATGACGTTAGCAAATAGGCTTCGGAGGATTCTATCCAAAACTGTGAGTGAGCAACAAATGGCTTTCATCCAAGATAGACAAATCCTTGATGCCATATGGATTGCAAACGAAAAAATGGAAGATCATAGGGTAAATGGCAAGGAAGGTTTACTCTTGAAGGTGGATTTTGCCAAAGTTTATGACTCAGTGAGATGGAACTTTCTAGACTTTGTCATGGAGAAGAAAGGTTTTGGTAGCAAGTGGAAAAATTGGATAAAGGCTTGTTTGAAAACAATAAATTATTCAGTTTTTATTAATGGGAGACCTAAGGGCAAATTTAATGGATACTGGGGATTGAGGCAGGGGGACCCACTTTCCCCTTTTCTGTACACATTAGTAGCAGATATTCTCACTAGAATCTTTGAGAAGGCATTGAAGGAGGAAAAGATGGAAAGCTTGTCAGTGGGGAAGGATAAAATTCACTTAACACTCTTGCTTTTTGTGGATGATTGTCTAATATTCATGAAGAACAGGAAAGAGGATATGAAGGCTACCATGGAATCTCACCACGCATTCTGTTTCTTAACCAGCTTGTCAATCAATAGGAGGAAAAGCCAACTGTTGGGCATCAACATAAATAGAGACGAAGTGAATAGGATGGCAGCAAAGGTGAATGTGACAACAGGAAACTAGCCGATGTAGTGTTTGGGTTTGCCTCTAGGGGGCAACCCAAATAAAACTAATTTTTGAGAACCGTTCATTCAAACAATAAAATGAAGAGTTGCAAGGTGGAAGAGAAGTTATCTTTCAAGAGGGAGAAGACTCCTACTACTGAAGAGAGTGCTAGAAGCCATTCCAACATACTTTATGTCAACTTTCAGGATGCCAAAGAAGGTTGCAGGTATCATAGAAAGAAATATGAGGGATTTCTTTTGGAAGCAAGAAGAGCAAAAGAAGGAACACAATCTAGTTAAATGCGAACAAGTTAGTAAAGATATGCAACATGTTGGTTTAGGCGTAGGATACATGATAAGTAGGAACATAGCTCTAAGAGGAAAATGGTTATGGCGCATATGGGAACAGCTGGTTCATTGTGGGCAAAGGTAGTTAGGAGCATTCATGGCTCAAAAGCACATGGAAGGGAAGCTGGCCTCAACAGTAAGAGTAGTTTCAGATCCCATGGAAGGCCATTTTCAGCAAATACAATACATTTAGACCACACACAAGATGGAAAGTGGAAAAAGGAGACCAAGTGGACTTTTCGGAAGACAAATGGCGAGGATCGGAAAGCTTCAAGGAAATGTTTCCCAATGTTTGCAGGTTATCTAATAAACATGGAGCTACAATATCTGAATTTATGACATTCAGCAACATGGGGGATAGGGATCAATGGGGTTAGAACCTACACCTATATAGGAATGTTGGAGACGGTCACGTAGACGAAATCAGTAGGCTGCTGAATACTTTAAACAGTTTTCAGCAAGCAGCTGGAGCCTGGAGAAGATCGACTTGTGTGTGGATAGGGGACTCAAGGGGTGGGTTTTCAGCCAAGTCATTCATGGCCAAAATAAGTACGGAAACTTCAAATCAGCCAAATCCTACAGCAGATTTTATTTGGAAGGCCAAAGCTCCCATGAAAGCCAAACTTCTAGTTTGGCTAATTAGTTTAAACAAACTAAACAGTGTAGAAAACTTACAGAAGAGGCTTCCCAACCAAGTTCTAAATCCTTCAATATGCTTCTCGTGCAGGAAAAATTTGGAAACCCCCCAGCATGTGTTCAGCGAGTGCAGCATGGTGCAGAACATGTGGAAGATGTGGCAGCAGAAGCATAAGAGTATGATTCCTCTTCCTATGGCTGACATGTTCAAAATTCCAGACAACGTCTCTCAAGCAAGATTCACCAATATTGGAAGACAATTTTGTTAGCTATATGGTATAGTGTATGGGAAGAACGGAATGCTAGGGTGTTTTTGGATTAAACAAAACCGAAACAGCTGATATGGGAGAGGTCCCCTATCTTGTTTGCTATTTCAATCTTCATTACTAAACTAGGAAAGGGATACAATTTTGGAGACTAGCTTTATAATTGGGAGAACATTCTCCAAACTCTATAGTTCGTAATCCCTGTCTAGATAACTCGTCTGGCAGGATCTTGTATTTACTTTTATTATTATCAATACGATAGTCTCTTTCCAAAAAAAAAAAAAAACGCACAACACATCTATCATCAGCAATAATACAAAAAAAAAACATTAAATCCCTGGGTTGGAAAGTCGCCCACATGATACACTAGCAACATGTTGCATGACAAATTTTCATCTATGTATCTCTCCCCCTATTGTTGTTACCTTTGTTGTCAAGCTTTGGAGTCTTCCTCATAAATTTTTGGCACATGTTTTCTCTCTACTGAGATTTGGGGGAGATGGCTTGTCTATATTCCTATTGTTTCTGATGATACTCAAGTGGAGGAGTGCTATGGCAATTTTTGGTTCATAGATTGTATTCACAATAAATGGAAGGAACATTAGCACAATTTTTGCCTACCTTTTATTTGAGCAATCTGGAAGGAAAGGAATGACAGAAATTCTCATATTAATCCACAGGCAAGGTAGGCAAAAATTGTGCTAATGTCTGGAAGGAAAGGAATGACAAAAATTCTCATATTGATCCATAGGCAAGGTATGGGACAAGTGTCATTCTTTCTCTCTTTTTTTTTTTTTTTTTTTTTTTGAAAGGAAACCAGATAATTATATTAATAAAAAAAAGCTGTCATATGAGGTGTCTGAGCAGCAGATCAAAATTACAAAGTTACAAGGCTTACATTATGTTATATCCATTACTTAGCCACTTCCCGAAGTTTTATCCCCTACTTAAGTTTGGTAGTAGAGATCCAAGAACAAAAGAGAATATTGGACCTCTCTCAAATGCTAATTACATCTTTGCAAACATCATTAAAAGTCTACTATTACGTTCCTCCCATACACTGAATCAAATGGCATAAGCGAGAGCCCTTCTGTAAGCTATGATGCTTCTACATTGTCCCTGTTCTTCACCCTGTATATCGCCCTCTAGCATCATCGGTGTAATGGTATTACATTTTTTATGCCATCTGTTCCAAACCTCCTTCAGTAAGTTGCATTTGCTAAATACATGCGATGTCGTCTCCTTGTCCCTTCTGCATAAACAGCATATTGACGGTTCTAGGTATTGGTTAGGAAACCTTCTTTGCAGAACCTCAGCACTATTTAACTTGTTAAGGAAAATGAGTCATGCTAGTAATTTGGTTTTTGTTGGGACTTTGGTCTTGCAGACAATGTGTGCGCAAAAGCCTTCTCATTCTTTCTCTCCTTTTCGGTTAGCAATTGTGGATTGTCTTTGGAATATCCTTTGTCTGACTGGATGCAAAAAATGTAGAGTTTTTTTCCATGTATTGGGGTTCTCATGTTGATATATTATATAGTTTTACACAATTTTGGGGCTTTCTTAGATTTTTACACATACAATTCATACAAATTAATATATATAGCTTTTCAAATTCTCTCACAAAAATTATTCAAATGCATTGCCTTTCATCTTCGTATGTGGGATTTTAAATAATAGAAGTTGGCTTTAGGAACTCTTTCAAAGTATTTCTATATATTTTCCTCAATGCAATTTTTTTGTTTTTCTTGCTTCGTTTCTTTTTTTCCACTTTCTTACAATTGCATAATTTGCTAACGTGTACTTTTTATTTATTTATTGATACATTGGTTGATGAAGTAAAAAATAGTACACACCAATTGGTAGTTCTTTTACTTTTAATCATAAAACAACACATGTTTATTACTGTTGAATTTCATTGAACTTTGTCAAAGTTTATCAATTTTCATGAATCTTGTGTTGGTTTTTTGCATTTTCTAGTTTAAAAATCAAATCATTATCAGAGTTTATCAAATTTGTTGAATTTCGAGTAATTTTTTGCTTTTTTTTTTGTTATACATGCTTCCTACATTGGCAAAGTTTGTCAAATTTCAGCAAATTCATTTGATTTTTGAACCTTAGTCACGATGAACTAAGAATTCGGTTGCCAATCAAGGTGAGTGATGGTATGCCGAGGGAATCAATTTAGCAAGTTGGCAAATCAAAAGTTCCTCAGAACTTTAGGTACCCTTTTCATTCCCTTAGGTATTGTACCTGGTTAAAATTACCAATTTTAGCATAAAACTTTTCCTTTTTCGCTTCAACTTCAATTTCGGATCACAAAGCATATTTTCTCAACTTTGCTCTTTAATTGCATCACAAAAAAAAAAATGAGAAGAAAAGACTTTCAAACCGAAAATTCCAACAGGGGCTCAATATTTCCACTTAACATAGAAGTGAGGCCACAAAATTAGACTTCATCCTAAACTTTGATCACTAAAATTTGGAATTAATCTACGAAAATCCAGCTCCACATGCAGAATTTTAGTTACAAATTCATATCGTGCTAAAGTGAGATATTTTTTTATTGAAAAGTTGTGATCTTGTGAACATCCATGTTCCTTTCAAGATATGCTAAAATAAGCATGATAATATACCTAAGATTTATCATCTTAATAACTCTTTTTTTAAATATAGAGTTAAAAAAAGATTTGTCATCTTAATAGTGCCTGGCCTACATGGAACGAATTTTTGTAGGAAAAAAGAGAACGGAACGAATGTTATGGGAAAGATCTAATATGTTGTTTGCTACATGGATTAGTGTTACTAAATTAGGACTTGGGTATACTCTAGGGAAATGGCTTTGTAAAGGGGGGAATATTTTATGCTTCATGTAATCTGTTTTGCTTGATGGTCGGACTTCTCGTTCGGCATGTAATCCTTTTACTTTATATATATATATATATGAGTTTCCTTTTTCAAAAAAAATAGTGTCTGGCCTACATAGTTTTTTTTTTTTTTATTTGAAACAAAAACTATTATATTAATGTAATAAAATTGTGTTGCCTGATGAGGTATCAAGGCAATACATACAAGTTACAAGATATGCAAAATATTTTCCCCTTTACATAGCCATTCCTCAAAATGATACCCTTTCCCCAATTTGGTACTCGATATCCAAGTTGCAAAAAAGATATTGGATCTTTCCCACAGAGTAGTTTTCGATCTAACTTTATCTAAAAAAATTCTTGCGTTCCTTTCTTTCCAAATGGTATACCAAACTACAAAAAGTATGAGCTTCCAATATTGCTGCATCCTTCTTGTTATTACGCCTGCCAGTATACTAAACATATTATGTTCTGTCGGGGGTCAAAAACATTGTATCTTTGTGCCCATCTGCTCCACAACTGCTGAGCCATTCTACAGCTCCCAAAAATGTGAGGAGTTGTTTCCAAGTTATCTCTGCATAGCAAGCAAATTGATGGGTTAAGAATATATTTGGGAAGACGTGCTTGGATGTTTTCCGCTGTATTTAGCTTGTTTAAGCTAATTAACCATACTAAAATCTACACTTCCATAGGTGATTTTGTCTTCCATATGAACTCCACAGGGACTGTCAACTGGTTTGAATTACTGTCATTAAGATCTGTTATGCAAAATCGGATTTGTTATACAAATCGGACTGAGAACACTTTACTTTCCTCTCACTTCCACACTGACCTATCCTCTTCATTGTTATTTTTTGGCTGAAAACTGTGCAACACATTCAGCGTCTTACTAATTTCTGCTATGTGCCCGTCCCCTATGTTTCTGCTCATGTGAAGATTCCATCCCCAAATAACCCGATTATCAACTATGTTGCATGTTCTAAATTCAAAAATCGGCACCTCCTTTTTATTTGATAATATGTAAATGTTAGGGAATTGCTTTTTAAGATCTTCTGTTCCACACCAAGGATCGCCCAAGAAGTCCACTTTATCCCCTTTACCCACTCTCCAGAGTATGTGTTCTTTAAATTTTTCATATATATTGTAGATGCCCTTCCAAGGGAAGCTATGGCTACTTCTCCCATTCAGCCCAGCCTCTTTTCCATGCATCTTATCTCCATGAATACTATTAATGACTTTAGCCCACATAGCATCCGACCTTTCATACATTATCCACAACCATTTACCCCTCAAAGCGATATTTCGTTTGATTACCCCCCGCCCTCTCTCTCCTACTCCTAGACCTCTCGATGAACCCTACCACTTTTTTTGGCATCTTAAAAAGCGACGTAAAATATGTGGGTAGAGCTTCTAGGACAATCTTAAGTAATGGCTAGCGGCCTCCTCTTGATAGATAACTTTTTTTCCAACTTGCTGCCCTCCTTTTTATGGTCTGAATCATGTGTTCCCAAAACCCGATCTATTAGGATTTCCCTCTAACGGCATCCCCAAGTATTGCATAGGCCATTTTCCTGTTGAAACTTTTGTGACTTTTTTGTTAACATATAAAGGAGATTAATTAGTTCATAATACAAAGATTATGAATTGTATATTCTCTCTTTTAAAGTCAATATTGGAGCGTCAATATTCTTTTGTCTTCTTTTAGTGTCTCCATCTATTTCTATTCAGCAAACATTGAGGTAGAGATTTAATCTTTGTACACTTGTATTCTTAATTAACAGATTCGAACAAAAATGGAATTTAGCATTGACTTCCTTCAACACAAGATTGGATTTAAGAACATAGAAGTTCTAAAGTTTTTGAGTTGTGCAAATTATTTTGGTCTTTAACCCAATTCAATTTTGCTTTTTTTTTTTCAGTTGGCATTTCATTTATAATCCTATGATTAAAATATGAAAAATTGCAAAAAAATTCAGAAGATTTTCAATAATTTTCACTCCAAGCCCAACAAAATGATGTTTTACATGAATTGCACAAACTATGGTAAGAAAGCAAAACACTGCAAGCCAAACAAAGATATAAAGAATTATTCTTAATGCCCATATATTTTTGAATTAGTTCAGTGTGGAATAAAATACTGAGAGAATAAATCTTTACCTATAATGATTTAATTCCTCAAACAAATGTATGCATTGCTCTTTGTTGAGATGACCAATTTTCTGTTATGACATGTAAAGCAAAACTGTGAAGTATATTTTGGCAAGAAATGTCATACTACACCAAATTTTAATGGAAATTAAGCAGAAGATTTAGTAAAAATACATTTTGGCAAAACATTAGCACCAATAAAAATAAATGTGAAACATATTCTTATTGAAGAGAGAGAAAGAAAAAGAGAGAGAGAGAAAGAGAGAGAAAGAGAGAGAGAGAGAGAGAGAGAGAGAGAGAGATCTATGGGATTTTTTTAAAAGAGACACTAAATTTTATTGATTAGAAGAAAACCAGAACAAGCAAAGGAACAGGGGAGGCCCAAAAAAACAGGACCAACCCTCACCTACAGTCCCAAAATTACAAGACATTGCCCTACCCTCTAAGCCAATCCGACATGAAGTACCCTAAAGAGAGAGTACAATTACTAATCCAAAAAGACGCAAGGAACTGAGATTCTTCCTATATCTCCCTAGGAAGAAAGGCTTCGTCTAAAAAAAACCTTGCATTCCTCGCCTTCCACACACACCACACCACTACCAAACTAGCAACAACCTAGTGATTTCTCCACTTCTTCTCAAGCCCCTCCCAGCCAAGGCAGACACAACAAGAGTGATCCTACACGAAATTTTTTGGGATAGCGGGAAACTGAAGTCTCCACATATCCCACACATAAGTTGCATAAGGGCAATGAAGAAATAGATGATCCACAGACTCCCCACTTCTCATGCAGAACAAACAACACTGCAAAGACAAAATGTCTTATTTTTTGTGGAGGATTAGAACCAAAAGATGATAACTTTAGTGGTGGCAATATTTAACTATTACTGAACGTATGGGATTTGCTACAATCCATTAATCCTTGCCATATGTGTGGGACAATTTCATCATTGTTGTTGTTACTGCTGTTACAGAACATTTGGTTACATCTTGTCATAGATGTAAGCAGTTATATTGTTACTTCTGCAAGCCGTAAAGGACCCTTTCGTGCTACTATGTTGCTGCTCTATTGTGTTTGTTGATCTTGATGACTGCTATAAGCACCCACTCCATTTTTTTTTCTTTCTTTCTCATTGTCTTTCATTTGTTCTATCTTTTTTTTTTTTTTAATTCTTTCACTGTCTTCTTTGTCTCTCTTCCTTTTTCTTCTTTATCATCCTCTTACTCCTTTTTTCACCATTCTTTTCCTTAAATCTTAAAAATTAATAATAATAATCATACTTAATGAAAAAAGTAGAAAAATCCGATTAAAAAAAAGAAGAAATTCAGATCTAAGAAAGGAAAAATTAGAAGTCGAAAAGAAGGATGATAATCACCCATCAACGCATAGGCAGGTTGGTTGGGAAAAGGGTCATAACCAAGGAGGTCATAGGTTCAACTCTTAGCCTTTTCATTGAGCTTCTCCAAATTCTTCAAGAATGATGGAACCATCTTATGCCTTGTGTCTCTCAGGTCCTAGCCTTGTCAGTGGACAAGGACCCCATGGGTTAGTTAAATCATAATGGAAGGATACCACAGTCTTAAAAAGAAAAAGATGACAATCATTTCAGAAACTGTGTGGTCCAAAGAACTGACTTCCAATACAAAGAAAAGGGAAATACCAAATATTTAAACAACATAAAAACTCAATGAGAGAAATAGCCTACAATGGTCTCAAGTTGTTCATGAAGTTTAAAAGGATTCTTTCACTTGGAGCTCCTCGATATGTAGTGTGGAACAATGAAGATGCATCATTAGTGGCATGACAAGGGAATTTGATGACACCAAACAATTGAGACATCGTTCACCAAACATACTCCAGGGCACATGACGCACCCTAAGTGTATAAAATAAAGATGAAAGTTGGAGTAACAAAACAAGAAAACCAAACAGCCATAGAAGTTCCCAATTTTCTAAGAAATCCTTGGTAGGAACTTGAGCATTATTAACGTATCTAGCTAAATGACATGAAGACACTGAAGGTTTTTTTTTTTAAAAAAAAAGAAACAGCTGGAAAAGGATTGGGTCTACGAAAATTCAGATTAAAGGTATAAAATCAAGGTAAAAGTTGAAGCAACAAAACAAAGAGGCTAGACAACCATAGAATATGCCAATATACTAAGAAATCTCTAGTGGGAACTTGATTCTTATTAGTGTATCACAGTTAAATGCCTTGAAGATTCTATAGTTCTAAAAATGCCCTTCAATAATACATACATCAATAGGTACAATCTTCCTTGTTTCTTTAAAAGAAAAAATTGAATCTATGATCTTTTGATTGGATTTAAACCAAGTTTGATCCAATGAGAGTTAAGATTTATAGAAAGATTAAGTTGATGTGTCATTTGACAAGGGCCTTAGTTGATGGAGCGAGGGAGGAGAAGAACTCAGGACGTCAAGGATGGATGGAGATCGGAAAAAGTTGTACGGACGATCACCTCACAAAGGGACGACCACTATACAGGAAGGAAGAAGGGGAGAATCTCAACAGGTCATGGACGAGAAGACAAGAAACATTGGAACGATGAGGGTGCTCAAAGGAGATATAAAACTGAGGAACACCAGACGAGGGCGTAACCAGTTACCATAAAAGGAAGGATCAAAGGGTTTAATGAGGGGTGGGGACACCAAAGGAAAGGTTTTGAGGTCGTCAAATGAGGAATGGTCGTATGTGTCTTTTCCAACGAAGTATAAATACTTCTTTGCATGCTTTACAAGCGACTCGGAGGATATTATAAAACAGGAAGTCAACAGGACGCGACATTTTCAAGTCATTCTGTCAAGAGAAGCAATACGGTGGATCAAAGCGAAGGTGAAGACAGAGCTGCTAGACGGAGAGTCAAAACCGAGAACCGGGGTGTTTAGAGGAAAGGGTTACAACTTACTCATGGAGGTGTTGGTGAACGAAAGAAGGAGGTTCGTTAAGCTGACAAAAATGGTGGAGGGCCAGGTTGAAAACATAGTTATCCCGGAAGAACGAAACACTGAAGCCTGGAAAAACTTATGGAAGGCTCTGGATACGGTGATTAGAGAAGAGGATGTTAGGCTCACGAAAGCGAGAATGAAGGAAAAGGAAGCAGAACGACCACATAGCTACACCAGGGAGGAAGAACAAAAGGTAACAGAGGAAAGGAGCCGCAACAGAGGAAAGTGGGAACATATGCAGGAGGGTCGAGGGCGGCTAAGGAGAAGTGGGAATAGAAGGCACGATGAAGGTAAGGATTTCTTGATCATTTGAACAACGGATGAGACATCGTGGAGGACAATAGAGTTGTCCATCCGTCGAATGCTCAAACGAGAAATACATATCAGACGGTTAGATGTAGCTAGGGCCCTGCTTCATTGCTATGACAAGGAGGAAGTCTGGAAAATCCAGGTGGAAAAACTTCACACGACGATCGGGGGGTTCTATTTCGAAGAATAGAACAAAGAGTGGGAGATTGGAAGGGCCAAGATAGCATGCCGGAATAGTTGGGTGGGAGTTGAAGGCATAAGTCCGGATAAATGGCATGTTCATACGTTTGATAAAATCGGGAGATGTGTGGTGGATTGCTGGACATAGCAAGCATCACCAGCTCGGCGGAGTCTATGGAAATAGCATTGCTGCGATTAAGGGGCCATGACTCTGGCTTCCTCCCGAAAGAGTTTGAGATATATGATGACGAAGGTATACAGGAGCTCCGTCTGGTGGAGATCGAAAGAAATTGGGGAGCCGAGATAACGGAGCTTCGACAGCAGATCATCGACCAGTTCATCGGAAAATATCCAACAGACATCATGCGGCTAAAGGAGTGGCGGTACACCGGTCGGAGGAACGACGAGATTGTGTTGTCTAGCTCGGAGGACGACGACGGGAATTTCGAGGAAGACCGGGGGAAAAGAGAGTCTGAACTGAAGACAATGTTAGGCGGCAGAGCAGGTTGGAAGCTTCGGCGAACCAATAGGGAACAGCCAACGGTCTCTGGTGTTCCTACGAACGACAGAGGTGGGCCCAGCAGAGTTGGGGGGAAAAGAAAACAGGCGGATCGGGTGAGTCCGGCAGATCAGGAGAAGTGGACCAGGTCAAGGAGCAAGCGAAGCCCTAGCATTCCGCCCAATAGAGACTTAGTGAACCCGGAACACATAAGTGGGCCCAGTGAAGGAAGCCTGACCCGCCGTAGAAGGAAGGATAAGGGGTTGGTGGACTGGCAAGAAAAGACAAAGCTCGTTCTAAATGTCTACAGACGAAGGGGAAAAGGAGGGAAGAAGAAACAAGCCAGTGCTATGGTGCAATGGGCTACCCAAGTAGGAGAATCGGAGCTCTCGGAGTCGGACATGAACTCGGTTCCGAAACAAGATGAAGAGGATGGACAGGGATATAGAAAGAGTCCTGGAAACGTAGAACATTGATGTGGATTACACAGCAACTGAGACAGGGACGAGGAGCGAGATCAAACACCACGAAGAAATAGACTATGAACAGGTACGCAATCCCTATCTTGCTCTAACTCTCCCTCTCCTTTCTAGTGAATCCGAAGAATCTCAGAAGAACAATGAGATGTCTTGGACAAAAAGTAGAGAACAAGAGGACGATAACAGGAAAAGAGCTTGGGACATATCTGAAGAAGAACAACAAATGCTAAGAAATCAGGGACAAAATGGTTTGGACGAGGAGGCTCAGATGACGGAGTACGAGAGGGTCCGTGATTTCTTGCTATCGTTCAACACCCAGCTGGTGGAAGCATGAGTATGTCTCATTCCTGTGGGGTGTTTTCAGTTATTATAAAGATTCTCAGTTGGAATGTAAGAGGGTGTGGGAGGGAGGACAAGAGAAGATCAATCAAGAGAACCATTTCAGCAGCCCAAGCTGATCTTATTGCCATCCAAGAAACTAAGAGAGTGGAGTTGGATCACAAGATTATAGGACAACTATGGAAGAACAGGTTTGTGGATTGGCTGACGAAACCAACTGAAGGTAAGGCTGGGGGTATGGTGATCATGTGGGATACCCGAAAATTTCGTGTAGTGGATAGAAAAGTGGGAACTAATTCCATATCTATCAGAGTTGAGGATGGTGATCAGGGCAGTTGGTGGTTCACAAATGTCTATAGCCCCTGTGATTTTCAGGGGAAAGAGGACTGTCTAATCGAAATAGCAGCTCTCTCGACCTCTATTAAAGGGCCTTCGTGCATAGGAGGAGATTTTAACAAGAACAGAAATATGGAAGAGAAGAAAAATAACCAACATATGTCAGCCTCCATGAAAATGTTCGATGAATGGATACGGGATATGCAGCTCTGTGAACCAGAGCTGAGAAATCTAAAGTTTACTTGGAGCAATGGGAGAAGCAGTCCTCCCATGTCTAAGCAGGATAGATTTTTATGTAATCAGGAGTGGGGAGAGAAATTCCAGCAACAGCATGTCGGGGGTTTACAGCGTATAACATCAGATCATTGGTCAATCATGTTGGACACTGATCAAACAAAGTGGGGTCCTATTCCATTCCGTTTTAATAATGAATGGCTTAATCAACCCAAATGCATACAAGTGATGACATCAGAATGGGACAACTTTCATAGCCAAGGATGGGAAGGCTATAAAATTATGCAAAAGTTGCAGAATCTGCGGGGGAAATTAAAGGAGTGGGGGAGGGAGCAGATGGAGGAGGATAAAGCTAAGGAATTAGCTCTGAAAGAGAATCTTAGGATTCTGGATAGAAGATTGGAAAGAGAGGAAGGAGAGCAGCTTCTGGAAGACCGAAGGAAAATAGTGGAGGGGATTCATGTTCTTGAATGTAGACATGAGAGGGCCTGCAGACAAAAAGCAAAACTCAAATGGGCTAAAGAAGGGGATGTTAATTCAAAATTTTTTCACAGAATTCTTTCTATAAGGAAATCTAGAGCTGTAATTTCAAAGATGGAGGATAGAGATGGCAACTTGATTGATAAAGAAGAGGATATCCAGAATTTAATCATCAATTACTTCTCCGAGATGGTAATGGAACCAGTTAAGGATAAGTGGAAGGTGGAGTAATTGGATTGGCAGCAGATTTCACCAGACAGAAGTCAATGGCTGGAAAGAGAGTTCAAAGAGGAGGAGATAAGAGAGGCTGTCTTCAGTTGTAATGGGGAGAAAGCTCCAGGTCCCGAAGGATTTACTATGGCTTCTTTCCAGCACAATTGGAACATGGTCAAGGCGGATATTATGGCACGTATGAAAGAGTTCCACAAAGATGCAGTTGTGAACTGAAGGGTGAATGAAACTTATATTTGTTTAATTCCCAAAAAGTCAAGCTCTATGAAGGTTGAGGACTTCAGACCGATCAGCTTAACAACCAACCTATACAAAATAATTGCCAAAACCTTGGCGAATAGGCTTTGAAAGGTTCTTCCTGAAACAGTAAATGAGCATCAGTTTGCATTTGTTGAGAATAGACAGATAACGAAAACAATTCTAATTGCTAATGAAGTAGTGGAAGACCAACAAACAAGAGGAAAGGAGGGTTTTGTTCTGAAGGTAGATCTAGCCAAGGCTTATGATTCGGTGAGATGGAATTATTTAGACTCGGTTTTGCAGCAGAAAGGTTTTGGTGACAGATGGCGAAGGTGGATTCAAGCGTGCTTGCAAACAACTAATTATTCCATCTTTATTAATGGCCGGCCCAGAGGAAAGTTCAATGGTTACTGAGGTTTGAGACAGGGGGACCCTTTATCTCCCTTCCTGTTCACTTTGGTAGCAGATACACTCACCAGAATCATTCAAAAAGCTGTGCAAGTGAGAAGAATGGAAGGAATAGAAGTGGGGAAGAACAAAATTCAGCTAACCCATCTGCTGC
The DNA here is from genome assembly GCA_030144865.1 of Tinospora cordifolia. Classification (NCBI taxonomy): domain Eukaryota; kingdom Viridiplantae; phylum Streptophyta; class Magnoliopsida; order Ranunculales; family Menispermaceae; genus Tinospora; species Tinospora cordifolia. Next base: position 44,666 of record JAJIYU010000003.1, on the reverse strand, counting down.
TCGCGAATGATTGCATACTATTTGTGCCTAACAAGAAGGAACAGGTGGAAGTGGTAAAGAAAGTGATTCTGGCTTTCTGTTTCTTAACTAGCACGAGAATTAATGGAGAAAAAAGCCAACTGATAGGCTTTAATGTTTCAGAAGCTATGGTGGCCAATACAGCTGAAAGTATGCAAGTCTCTCAAGGGTCATGGCCAATCAAATACCTAGGTTTGCCAATGGGAGGTAACCCTTACAGAATCAGTTTTTGGGACCCAACGATTCAAACAATAAAAAAGAGAATAGCAGGATGGAAGAAAAGTTATTTATCAAGAGGGGGAAGATTATTGCTGCTGAAAACTGTTTCGGAAGCGCTTCCAACCTATTTCTTATCAGTCTTTAGGATGCCAAAAACAATTGCAGGCCATATAGAGAAGCTTATGCGAGACTTTCTGTGAAAAAATGAAGATTCAGAAAAGGGACAGAACATGATCAGATGGGAACAGGTTAGTCAAGACATAAATAAAGGAGGCCTAGGTGTTGGAGGCATGATTAGAAGGAATATGGCTCTAAGGGAAAGATGGCTATGGAGCATGATGATAAATCCTTAGGCGATGTGGGCAAGGATGGTGAAAAGCATTCATGGTGAGGAAGCTTTTGGGAGAGAGGCTGGTTTGAATAAAAAGTGTAGTCACCGGTCCCCATTGAAAAACATATTCAGTTTATATGAAAAATTCAGGAAACACATCACTTGGAAGGTTGGGAAAGGCAATCATGTGAGATTTTGGAAGGATACACGGTGTGGAGAAGATAATCTTCAAAATAAATTTCCTAACATTTATAGATTGTCACAAAAGAAAGATGGAGCGGTCTCAAAATTTAGAAGTCATAATGAGGAAGAGGGGAATAGCCCATGGGGATGGAATTTGTACATTTCCAGCAATGTGAACGATACCCATGTGGAAGAATTGGGAGAACTTCTGAATACTCTTCACAGGTTCCAGATAAGTAACATTATGGAGGAAGATAGGCCTTTGTGGAATGAAGATCCTAGTAGAAGATTCTTAGTTCAGTCATTTAGAAATCAAATTTCCAGCCATGCAAGGAGAAGTCACAATGGGCCGGTGAACTTCATTTGGAAGTCAAAAATCCCAGTGAAAGCGAAAATCTTGTTGTGGTTAATAAGTCCAAATGGTTTGAAAAATGATGACAACTTACAAAAAAGATTTCCTAACCTGAATTTGAACCCTTCCATGTGTCACATGTGCAGGAAGAATGAAGAGACAGCACATCACCTTTTAAAAGAGTGTGACATGGTACGCAGCTTGTGGAGACAGTGGCAGCAAATTAACAGTTGGTTTACTCCCCCAAATGATGACAATATGTTTCAGATTCCAAGTAGCGAGTTTCCCCCGAAACTGAAACCCTACTAGAAAATTTTGGTGGCAACTGTCTAGTATTCCATATGGGAGGAGAGGAAAAACAGAATTTTTGTAGAAAAGAAGAGGACGGAACGAATGCTATGGGAAAGATCTAATATGTTGTTTGCTACCTCGATTAGTGTTACTAAATTAGGGCTTGGGTATACCCTAGGGGAGTGGCTTTGTAAAGGGGGGAGTATTTTATGTTCCATGTAATTTTGTTTTGCTTGATTGTCGGACTTCTCGTCCGGCATGTAACCCTTTCTTATTAATATATATCTATTAGTTTCCTTTTTCAAAAAAATGAGAGTTAAGATTATTAGCAAAGAATTGCCAGCCCTTAAAAGAAATTATCTTAGTTGTCCAGATTGACAAAAGCAGGAGAAGTGTGGCATTCACACCCTAGAAGATGAATGGCTCAACATTGCTTGCTAATCATGGTAATGATCAGAAGACAAGCACAAGAATCATCAAAAGTTGCAAACCTAGATAACATGGACAACCACTGATGTACTTATTGTCGGAAGACCATATACGTCAAAGAGAAGTGTTGTGAACTTCATGGTAAGTCATTGACATTTAGTGAAGATGAGGCTAAAAATGATATCAGAAAAACAATGCAGAGACCCACTTATCTATAACCATTTGGTTGTCGGAAACTCTCTCGAACAAGTAAGATTCAATCACGAGGAAATAGAGTGGGTACGCTAACTACTTGGTATCCTTATCTGCTGAGGGAAGAATGGATTGGGGGTGATTGAGGAGCGAGGGACGACGAAGAAATCAGGACGCCGAGAATGGATGGAGATCGAAAAAAGTGGTATGGAAGACCACATCACAAAGAGACAACCACTATATAGGAAGGAAAACGAGGAGAGTCTCAACAGCTCACGGACGAGAAGGAAGGAAACATTGGAACTATGAGGGTGTTCAAAGGAGGTATAAAACTGAGGAACATCATGGATGGGAAAAGTCGTGGAAACAGGCGTTAATACAGCGAAAAGAGGAGACAGAAGATGACAATGAATGGACTGTAGTGACACGTAAGAGGAATCGAAACATACAAAACAAAAAGGAGCATGCACCGGCCGAGGGCGTAACCAGTTACCATAAAAGGAAGGAATATTCAAATGGTTTAATGATGGGTGGGGACACCAAAGGAAAAGTTTTAAGATCTTCAAACGGGGAATGGTCGTATGTGTCTTTTCCAACAAAGTATAAATACTTCTCTGCATGTTTTACAAATGACTCGAAGGATATCATAATACAGGAAGTCAACAAGACGCGACACTTTCAAATTGTTCTATCGAGAGAAGCAATACGGTGGATCAAAGCGAAGGTGAAGACAGAGCTGCTAGAAAGAGAGCCAAAACCAAGAACCGGGGTGTTCAGAGGAAAGGGTTACAACTTACTCATGGAGCTGATGGTGAAAGAAAGAGGGAGGTTCATTAAGCTGACAAAAATGGTGAACGGTCAGGTAGAAAGCATGGTTATCTCAGAAGAACGAAACACTGAAACCTGGAGAAACTTATGGAAGGCTTTGGATACGGTGATAAGGGAAAAGGACGTTAGGCTCACAAAAGCGGGAATGAAAGAAAAGTAAGCAAAACAACCACAGAGCTACACCAGGAAGGAAAAACATGGGGTAATAGATGAAAGGAGTCGCAACAGAGGACAGTGGGAACGAACGAAGGAGGGTCAAGGGCGGCTAAGGAGGAGTGGGAATAGGGGGCACAATGAAGGTAAGGATTTCTTGATCATCCGAACAATGGTTGAGACGTCGTGGAGGACAATAGAGCTGTCCATTCGTCGAATGCTCAAACGAGAAATACATATCAGACGATTGGATGTAGCTCGGGCCTTGCTTCATTGCTATGACAAGGAAGAAATCCGAAAAATCCAGGCAAAAAAATTTCATACTACGATTGGAGGGATTCTATTTCGAAGACTGGAACAAAGAATTGGATAGAGGAAGGGCCAAGATAGCATGCCAGAATAGCTGGGTAGGATAAGTCCGAAAAAATGGCATGTTCATACGTTCAATAAAATCGGGGAGATATGTGGCGGATTGCTGGACATAGCGAGCATCACCAGTTCGACGGAGTCTATGGAAATGACGTTCCTTCGATTAAGGGGCCATGACTCTGGCTTCCTTCCGAAGGAATTTGAGATATACGATGAAGAAGGTACACAGGAGCTTCGTCTGGTGGAGATTGAAAGAAATTGGGGAGCCGAGATAACAGAGATTCGCCAGTAGATTATCGACCAGTTCACCGAAAAATACCCAACGAATATCATGTAGTTGAAGGAATGGCGGTACACCAGCTGGAGGAACGACGAGATCGAGCTGTCCAGCTCAGAGGATGATGATGGGAATCTCAAGGAAAAACGGGGAAAAAGAGAGTCTGAACCGAAGACGACGTCAGGCGGCAAGGCAGGTTGGAAGCTTCGGCGAACCAATGGGAAAAAGACAACGGTCTTTGGTGTTTCAACGGATGACAAAGGTGGGCCCAGCGGGGTCGGGGAGAAAGGAAAACAAGTGGATCAGGCGAATCCGTTAGATCAGGAGAAATGGACCGGTTCAAGGAACAAGAGCTGCCCTAGTGAACCGACCAATAGACAAGAGAACCCGAATCACATACAAGGCCCTAGTGAAGGAAGCCTGACCCGTAAAAGGAAGGATAAGGGGCTGGACTTGCAAGCAAAAACGAAGCCCATCCTAAATGTTTACAAACGAAGAGGAAAAGGAGGAAAGAAGAAACGGGCTAGCGCTATGGTGCAATGGGCTACCCAGGTAGGAGACTCGGAGTTCTCGGAGTCGGACATGGAATCGGATCCTAAACAAGAAGAAGAGGATGAACAGGAAGATTCGGAAAGAGTCCTAGAAACTCAGAACACTGATGCGAATTACACAGCAACTGAGACAGGGCCAGGTAGCAAGACCGAACACCAGGAAGAAACAGACTATGAGCAGGTACGCAATCTCTATCTTGCTCCAACCCTCTCTCACCTTTCTAGTGAGTCCGAAGAATCTCAGAGGAACAATGAGATATATCGGGCAAAAAATAGAGAAAAAGAGGAAGATAACAGGAAAAGAGCTCGGGATATATCTGAAGGAGAACAACAGATGCTGAGAAATTAGGGACAAAAAGATTGGGACGAGGAGGCCCAGTTGACGGAGTATGAGAGGGTCTGTGATTTCCTGCTCTCAATTAATGCCTAGCTGTTGGAAGCATGAGTGTGTCTCATTTTTGCGGGGCGTTTTCAGTTCATATGAAGATTCTCAGTTGGAATGTAAGAGGGTGTGGGAGGGAGGATAAGAGAAGATCAATCAAGAGAACCATTTCTGCAGCCCAAGCCGATATTATTGCCATTCAAGAAACTAAGAAAATGGAGTTGGATCACAAGATTGTTGGGCAACTATGGAAGAGCAAGTTTGTAGAATGGCTTACGAAACCAGCTGAAGGTAAAGCTGGGGCGTATGGTGATTATGTGGGATACCCGAAAATTTTGTGTGGTAGATAGAAAAGTGGGAACTCATTCCATATCTATTAGAGTTGAGGATGGTAATCAGGGCAATTGGTGGTTTACAATTGTCTATAGCCCCTGTGATTCTCAGGGGAAAGAGGAATGTCTGATCGAAATAGCAGTTCTCTCGACCTCTTTTAAAGGGCCCTGATGCATAGGAGGAGATTTTAACATGATCAGAAATATGGAAGAGAAGAGAAATAGTCAACATATGTCAGCCTCCATGACAATGTTCGATGAGTGGATCCAGGATATGCAACTTTTTGAACCAGAGTTGAGAATCTAAAGTTTACTTGGAGTAATGGGAGAAGCAGTCCTGCCATGTCTAAGCTAGATAGATTTTTATGGAATCAGGAGTGGGGGGAGAAATTCCAACAATAGCACGTTTGGGGATTACAGCGTATAATCTCAGATCACTGGCCAATCATGCTGGACACTGATCAAACAAAGTGGGGTCCTATTCCATTCTGTTTTAATAATGAATGGCTTAATCAACCCAAATGCATACAAGTGATGACATCAGAATGGGACAACTTTCATAGCCAAGGATGGGAAGGCTATAAAATTATGCAAAAGCTGTAGAATCGGCGAGGGAAATTAAAGGAGTGGGCGAGGGAGCAGATGGAGGAGGATAAAGCTAAGGAATTAGCTCTGAAAGAGAATCTTAGGATTCTGGATAGAAGATTGGAAAGAGAGGAAGGAGAGCAGCTTCTGGAAGACCGAAGGAAAATAGTGGAGGGGATTCATGTTCTTAAATGTAGGCATGAGAGGGCCTGCAGACAAAAGGCAAAACTCAAATGGGCTAAAGAATGGGATGTTAATTCAAAATTTTTTCACAGAATTCTTTCTATTAGAAAATCCAGAGCTGTAATCTCAAAGATGGAAGATAAAGATGGAAACCTGATTGATAAAGAAGAGGATATCTAGAATTTAATTCTCAATTACTTCTCTAAGCTGTTAATGGAACCAATTAAGGATAAGTGGAAGGTGGAGGGCTTGGACTGGCAACAGATTTCAACAGACAGAAGTCAATGGCTGGAAAGAGAGTTCGAAGAGGAGGAAATAAGAGAGGTTGTTTTCAATTGTGATGTTGAGAAAGCTCCAAGTCCCGATGGGTTTACTATGGCTTTTTTCCAGCACAATTGGAACACAGTCAAGGCAGATATTATGTCGTGTATGAAAGAGTTCCACAAAGATGCAGTTATTAACCGAAAGGTGAATGAAACTTATATTTGCTTAATTCCTAAAAAGTTAAGCTCTATGAAGGTTGAAGACTTTAGACCGATCAGTTTAACAACCAGCCTATACAAAATAATTGCCAACACTTTGGCAAATAGGCTTCGACGGTTCCTACCTAAAACAATAAGTGAGCATCAATTTGCTTTTGTTGAGAACAAACAGATAACGGAAGCAATTTTGATTGCTAACGTAGTAGTGGAAGACCAACGAACAAGGGGAAAGGAGGGCTTTATTCTGAAGGTAGATCTAGCTAAGGCTTATGATTCAGTGAGATGGAGTTATTTAGACACTGTTTTGCAGCAGAAAGGTTTTGGTGTCAGATGGAGAAGATGGATTCAAGCGTGCTTGAAAACAACTAATTATTCCATCCTTATTAACGGCCGGCCCAGAGGAAAGTTCAATGCCTATCGGGGTTTGAGACAGGGGGAACCTTTATCCCCCTTCTTATTCACTTTGATAACAGATACACTCACTAGAATTATTCAAAAATCTGTGCAAGTGGGAAGGATGGAAGGAATAGAAGCGGAGAAGAACAAAATTCAGTTGACCCATCTGCTGTTTGCGGATGATTGCATTTTGTTCGTGCCCAACAAGGAGCAGGTGGAAGTGGTAAAGAAAGTGATTCAAGCCTTCTGTTTCTTAACTGGTATGAAAATTAACAGAGAAAAGAGCCAACTGATAGGTCTTAATGTATCAGAAGATATGGTGGCCAGTATAGCTGAAATTATGCAGGTCTCTCCAGGTTTATGGCCAATCAAATATCTAGGTTTGTCGCTGGGAGGAAACCCTTACAGAATTAGTTTTTGGGACCTAATGATTCATACGATAAAGAAGAGAATAGCAAGATGGAAGAAAAGTTATTTATCAAGAGGGGAAAGACTATTGTTGCTGAAAACTATTTTGGAGGAGCTTCCAACCTATTTTCTATTAGTTTTTAGGATGCCAAAAACAATTGCTGGTCATAGATAGAAGCTTATAAGAGACTTTCTGTGGAAAAATGAAGATTCAGAAAAGGGGTAGAACATGATTAGATGGGAGCATGTTAGTCAAGACATAAATAAAGGAGGCCTAGGAGTCAGAGGCATGATTAGAAGAAATATGGCTCTTAGGGGAAGATGGCTATGGAGTATGATGGTAAATCCTCAGGCTATGTGGGCAAGGATGGTGAAAAGCATTCATGGTGAGGAAGCTTTTGGGAGAGAGGCTGGTTTGAATAAAAAATGTAGCCATCGGTCCCCTTGGAAAGACATCTTCAGTTTATATGAAAAATTCAGGAACCACATCACTTGGAAGGTTGGAAAAGGCAATCATGTGAGATTTTGGAAGGATATATGATGTGGAGAGGATAGTCTTCAAAATAAATTTTTCAATATTTATAGATTGTCACAAAAGAAAGATGGAGCTATCTCAGAATTTAGAAGTCATAATGAGGAAGAGGGGAACAGCCCACGGGGCTAGAATTTGTACATTTCCAGCAATGTGAATGATATTCATGTGGCTGAACTGGGAGAACTTTTGAATATTTTTCATAGTTTCTAGATAAGTAACTTCATGGAGGAAGATAGCCCTATGTGGAATGAAGATCCTAGTAGGAAATTCTCAGTTCAATCATTTAGAAACCTAATTCCCAGTCAAGTAAGGAGAAGTCACAATGTGCCGGTGAATTTCATTTGGGAATCAAAGACCCCAATGAAAGCGAAAATCTTGATGTGGTTAATAAGTCTAAATGGATTCAAAACAAATGAAAATTTCCAAAAAAGATTTCCTAATCTAAATTTGAATCCTTCCATGTGTCATATGTGCAGGAAGAATGAAGAGACCTTACATCACCTTCTAAAGGAGTGCGACATGGTGTGAAGCTTGTAGAGACAATGGCAGCAGATTAAAAGTTGGTTTATCCCCCCAAATGATGACAATATGTTTCAGTTTCCAAGTAGGGAGTTTCCCTCTAAATTGAAACCCTACTGGAAAATTTTGGTAGCAGTTGTCTGGTATTCCATATGGGAGGAGAGAAATAACAGAATTTTTGTAGAGAAGAAGAAGACGGAACGAATGCTATGGGAAAGATCCAACATGTTGTTTGCTACCTGGATCGATGCTACTAAATTAGGGCTTGGGTATTCCTTAAGAGAGTGGCTTTGTAAAGGGGGGAGTATCTTATGTTCTATGTAATTTTGTTTTGTTTTGTAGTCGGATTTCTCGTCTGGCATATACTTCTATCTTATTAATATATACATTAGTTTCCTTTTTCAAAAAAAAAAAAAAAAAAAAAAAAAAACTACTTGGTACCCTTGACAAGCCTCCAATACCTATTAATTAGCCCATTCAAGTAAGTTCCCCGTTTCCAAAGGATTCAAAGTCACATACAAAACATTTGCTAGAGACAATGATCATATACCATCCCTTACATATATTTCATACCTATAACCCATATCCAAGTAGTCGAAAAATAGCCACAACAACTAGGTACTGACCCATAGTTGTAGGCATAAGAGATGTTCACCTTAGCTGGACACTCAAAAGAAAGCTCTCCACTAATCTTGTCTTAATACAAAAGATCACACATGATCTAAGTTTTTTTATTTTTTTTTTTGAAACAGAAAATTTATTGATAATATAATAATTACAAAACTACATAGTTTATGCTATACTAAAAAAACCTAGACTTAACGACATGAGGAGAGAGGTCAAAGGAGATGAACGAAGACCAATGGTAAGGCTTGAACGGAGAGAAGGACGGCAGGAGAGGTGGATAGGACGTAGAGGGGAGGGGAGAGGAAACATACGATCAGCCTAGACGGATGCACAGCTGCGGCTTAGGAGAAGCAAGGTGGACCACAGAAGAAGACATGTATTGGAAGAGACACAAACTGGGGGAGAAAAGAAGGATCGACACGTGGGGAGCTACAAAACATGGACCCAAGTGGTACGAAACAGGCTGACTGAAGAGGAAGATCAAGGTTGGATTACGGTGGGACGAAGAAAAAACACGAAAAAGGAAGACAAGACAAAGGGAGACGGGCTAGAGCCCGTAAAAGGGAGTCAACGAGGACCACAAAGTCATAAGCATAAACACAGTCAAAGCTTTAACTATGGAGTCAGACTAACAAGAAACGATGGGTGGAGTTATGCCTCATTTTTCACTAGGTTTAATTTTTTCTCGATCTGCCACACAAAAGACAGTAAGGAGCTTTTAATACAGGAAGTGACAAAGGCTCACACTTTCTGTATTGCGGTGTACCAAGAAATAGTCTTTTGGGTCCAAAAGGAATTAAGGAAGCTAATTGAAGGAGAGGTGGGGAAAAAAAGGTCCGACAGGAGTATTCAGAGAAAAAGGGTCCACCACAATCATGGAGGTTATAACCAACAAACATGGAAGATTTCCAAAATTGACGAAAATAGTAAAAAGCCAAAGACAAAGTGTGATAGTGCCAGAGGAGAGGACGACAGAATCCTGGAAACAGCTATGGAAAGCCCTTGATAAGGTAGTATGAGAGGCAGATCACCAAAGGACGACAGCACAGAACACAATAGAAGGGTGGACGGAGGTAGACGGTAGAGGAAAGAAGAAGCTAACTACTAGGCTTCAGGAAACAGCTGACCAAAGACTGGAAAAGCTTAACCCAAGACACAGTCAGACAAACCAAACCAATAGGAGGCAACGAAGATCCAGAAGGGGGGAAGGGAGCTCAGAGAACAATAAAGATCAATGGTTCCTGGTGGTTAGGACATCAGACGAAACGCCTTGGACCACGATTGAACGCTCGATAAAGAAAATGTTGAAGAAGGAAATTAGGATAAAACGCCTTGATGTAGCAAGGGGACTATTGATGTGTAGTAAACCCGAAGAAGTGCAGATTTTGAGGGCAGAGAAGTATCAAAATATGTGGGGGGATTCTATATAGAGGAATGGAATGAGAAGGTAGGGGCTCAGGGAGGACAAGTAGCGTGTAGGGATAATTGCCTAGGGGTTGAAGGAATTGATTCGAAGACTTGAAACATCTATACTTTCGGAAAAATAGGAGAAGCTTGTGGTGGGCTGTTGGATATTGCCGAGGTAACGGCCAAAGGATCGATCATGGAGATGGCCTTTCTCAGGTTGTAAGGACATGACTCGAGATTTTTACCGAAGGAGTTTGATATCTATAGGGAGTGGGGAATCCAGGAGCTACGCTTGATAGAGATTGAACGCAATTGGGGACTGGAAGTAGTAGAGCTAAGATCCCAAATTTTGGACCAGTTTGAAACGAAAAGATTCACAGAAGTGATGTTCACCGGAAGTCAATACGCCGGTGATCGGACCAGCGAAGAGGTGGAAAACACAGATAACGGAGAAGATGACGGTAACGGAGCAGATGGGCAGCCTGACGGAGAGCACTATGACAAGATGGTGCTAGTTCAAAGCAACGGTCCAAAGTCTCAGAGAGGTCATGATGACGGGATGGAGCCAAAACGGCTACAAGGTCGGTGACGTACCTAGCCTGGGCAAAACGATGTGGCTAGACGAGATCAACAGGAGCAAGCAGCCGAGTCAGACAAAGATGATAAGGATAGAGAAGATGGAGAAGGTAATCTACAGTGGAGAGGAAGAGGCAAATGCAAAGCCAAAATGCAAGCCGGACCGGGATAAGAGAACACAATAATGTGGGCCCAAGTCAGAATGGGGTCCAAATTATAATGGGACGCAAGATGAGCCCAAGACATGAGGAGGGCTATGAGGGAGAAACAAAGGGGCCCAGAAGTAAAGAAACCCCAAAAGCTAGAAGGAGTCTGTTGAGTGGGCCTAAAATAAAGGTCTACAGGAGGAAGGATAAACAAGTCCAAACAGACTGTACGGGAGCGGTAGCAAAGTGGGAAGCCCAGGCCCAGCAAGAAGACAAGAAACTAGAGTGAGAGTTCGGGCCATTGAGTGATGAAGCAATGGAAGATGCAAGTGGAACGGAAAGACTAGGGTCGGAAGTTGCAGAAACGGAGATGGAATTCGATGTAGAGAATGAACACCAATCCTTGGAAGAGGAGTTGCAAAAAAGGTATGTTCTCAATCTTTTCCCAATTGCTTCCCCCCTCCTCTAATCCCAAACAGCACGTCCGAAATCATGCGGAATAACAATAAGCAGAGGGAGAAACCTTCTCCACAATAGGGGGAAGAGAGAGTCGGGTCTCCAACGGCTGAAAATTGTGCTCAGACACGGGGACAGACGAACGAAGAACTTCAACAGAGGCAAAATAAGGAAGATCAGGGAGAAGAAGGACAGGGGGAGGAAAGCTTGATAATGATTAAGGAAAAGGAGGTTAAAAGGGTAAGGAAATTCTTTTTGTCAATTGGTGCACAATTGACTGAACTGGAATGAGTAACAGCTCAGTGGGGAAAAGAAGTTCCTCACGAAGATTCTTAGTTAGAACATTAGAGGGATGGGCTCAACTTCAAAAACCTCAAAAATCAGAAGGACCATCAATATTTCGAAAGCAGACATAATCACGCTCCAAGAAACAAAACAAAGTAATTTGGATAGGACAATCATATCTGGATGGTGGAAGAGCTTGTATGTGGAGTGGGCAGAGCTTCCAACTTTGGGCTCTATTGGGGGCATAGTAATTATGTGGGATTCCAGGAAAATGGCGGTCTTGGACAAGTTGAAAGGCCATTTTTCACTAACAGTAAACTTGAAGGATTAAGGAGATCAAGCGTGGTGGTTCTTTGCAGTGTTTGGCCCATGTAACAACCAAGACAAGGAACTCTTTTTAATGGAATTGGCGGCCATTTTAGCGGTCATTCAAGGCCCATGGTGCCTAGGGGGAGATTTTAATATAATGAGAAATGGGGGAGAAAAACTTCACGGTGAATACACCACTCAACAAATGGCCCAATTTGAGGATTGGATTCAGGATCTGTCCCTGAAGGAACCGGAAATGAAGAACCTCAAATACACCTGGAGTAATGGAAGGAACCCCCCAGTTCTATGTAAATTGGACAGATTCTTAGGAAACACCGAAAGGTGGGAGAAACACCGAAAGGTGGGAGAAACATCATAACCAAAGAATTTGAGGAATGGAGAGGATTGTCTCAGACCATTGGCCAATCATCCTAGATACCACAAATATAACGTGGAGTCCAGTCCCATTCAGATTCGAAAATGAATAGTTAAATCACCCAGAGTTTAAAGAGATGGTGAGAACTAAATGGGCTGACAGTAGTTGCCAAGGGTGGGCTGGATATGGATGTATGATAAAGTTGCAGAAGCTGAAAGCTAGGCTAAAGCTGTGGAGTAAGGATCATAAGACTCTGGAAGTAACAAAGCTTGATCACATGAGGCAGACTCTGAGCCAGCTAGACCGAGTTTTGGAGAATGGAGACCAAAACCAAGACATAATGGAAAGAAGAAAGGAAATAGTAACAGAAATTACACAATTGGAATGCCGTAGGAAAGGAGAGCCAGACGGAGAGCCAGGATCAAATGGGCAAAAGAAGGGGATGTAAACTCTAAGTACTTCCACAGAATTTGGACATTGAGGAAGCCAAAAGCAACCATCTCAAAGCTGGAGGATGGACAGGGACAAATTCTGGAGCAGGAAGACTAGATCAGGGAGTCTATTCTAGATTACTTTGAAAATTTATATAAAGAAACCGGCAATAAGAAATGGGGGATTGAGGGTCTAGAATGGAAGGAGATTTCAGAAGAGGAGAAAACGTGGCTGGAGAGACCATTTGACGATGAGGAAATTAGAGAAGCTGTGTTTAGTTGTGAAGGAGATAAAGCTTCGGAGCCAGATGGATATACTATGAAATTCTTCCAGAAAGAATGGGAAATGGTTAAGACAGATATATGTGAATTTATGGATGAATTCCACCAAGATGCTACTGTGAATAAGAGAGTCAATGACACATATATATGTCTTATTGCTAAAAGACACAATTCAGTCAAAATTTCAGATTTTAGACCTATAAGCCTAATCACAAGCATCTACAGAATATTAGTCAAAACCCTTGTTAACCGATTAAGGAAGGTGTTGCACAACATGGTTAGTGAGCTACAAATGGCTTTTGTCAAATATAGGCAAATTTTGGATGCCATCCTTATTGCAAACGAAGCGGTGGAGGATTATAGAGCTAAGAGCAAGCAGGGACTCATCCTCAAGGTAGACTTTGCCAAGGCATATGACTCTGTGAGATGGGATTTTGTTGGCTATGTGCTGAAGGTAAAAGGCTTTGGAACCAAGTGGAGAAAATAGATACAAGTCTGTCTGTCTTTTATCAACTACTCCATTTTCATAAATGGAAGACCAAGGGGAAAGTTTAAGGCCCAAAGAGGTCTGAGACAAAGGGATCCCCTCTTACCCTTTCTTTTTACTGTAGTTGTTGATACATTCATGAGATTCATGGAAAAGGCGGTGGTGAGTCAAAGAATAGAAGGGATGAGAATAGGAAAAGAAAAAATTCAGCTAACTCACTTATTGTTCGCTGATGATTACCTCATCCTAATGAAGAACGATAGCAAGGAAGCTGAATCCGTCAAGGATGCTCTTCAAGCCTTCTGTTTGGTTGTTGGACTTAAAATTAACCAAGAAAAAAGTCATTTGGTGGGCATCAATGTGAATAAAAAGGAGGTTAAAGATATGGCTAAGAGTATTAAGGTCTCCTTGAGTCAGTGGCCTATATCTTATCTGGGTATGCTCTGGGTGGCAGTCCCAACAAAGCTGAATTCTAGAATTCAGCTATCCAGATTATCTCCAAAAGAATTGAAGGATGGCGCGGAAGCTATTTGTCTAGAGGAGGAAGACTCCTTCTGTTGAAATCAGTTTTGGAAGCCATACCCACTTATTTTTTGTCCCTGTTTAGGGTTCCTATAGGAGTAGCTAGAAGAATTGAACAAAAGATGAGCAAATTTTTGTGGAAGCAAGAAGGGAAAGAAAAGGGACAGCATTTGGTCAAGTGGGATTTAGTTTGCCAAGAAACCCAAAAGGGAGGATTGGGGGTGAGAAACATAATTAATAAGAACAAGTCTCTTATGGGAAAATGGTTGTGGAGAATGTATAGATAGCCGGAGGCGTTATGGGCCCGAATAATCAAGAGTATTCATGGTGAACAGAGCAACGGTAGAATACAAATGTGCTGAACTAATTCCCCAATTCTTGCAAAGAATACAAATGGAAGGATTTATATAATAGTGGGTTTGTCATTTCTAGATGTTATCTAGGGTCTTGAGTTTGTTTAAGCTCACTAGCCATACTAACATCCGGGCTTTCATAGGGGCTTTTATGCTCCATGTAAAGTCTGTTGGGGTGGTAATCCTGCGTGACTCGCGATCTAATATATGATTTCTGAAAGATTTCACGAAAAACTGGAGGCTGTTTTCTGGGCTCCCATTTGGGGGTGTCTTCTTCATTTATCTCTTGTATCTGGAAGTCATGCAAAGAGCTTAGAAGGTCATTCAGCTCTTCCATATTACTGTCCCCTATATTATTGCTAACGTGTAGGTTCCAGTCCCACTGGAGGTTCCCATCTACATAAATATTGGTTTTGAAGGCTGCTATGGTTCCATCATTTCTTCTAGACATTTTGTATATGTTGGGATATTTGTCTTGTAGTTTCTCCCTTCCACACCATATGTTTTCTCAAAATCTCACATTGTCACCTTTGCCCACTTTCCACATAACGTGAGGTCTGAAACTATCATATAAGTTGTATATGTCCTTCCAAGGAGCTCTATGACTCCATTTTCTGTTTAGACCAGCCTCTCTCCCGAAAGACTTGGATCTGTGAATGCTTTTGATAACTTTTGCCCAAAGGGTTGTCGGATGTTGCATCATTCTCCAGAGCCATTTACCCCGTAATGCCATATTTTTCTTGATTATCCTTCTTATGCCCAGCCCTCCCTGCGACATGTCTTTGCAGACCAAATGCCAATTTACCAAATTTTGGTCCCTTGATGCATCTTCTGATTTCCACAAGAAGTCCCGCATCTGTTTTTCAATATCTCCAACAACCTTTTTTGGCATTCTGAAGACTGACATGAAGTAAATTGACAGAGCTTGAAGAACCGATTTCAGCAGCAATAGTCTCCCCCTCTAGACAGATAACCACGTTTCCATCCCACAGTTCTTTTCTTGATTGTTGTTATGATTGGCTATGAGAAACCTATCTTATTCAGGTTTCCTCCTAGAGGCATACCTAGGTAATTTGTAGGCCATATACTTGGGAAAACTTTCATCTCAGCCGTCATAGAACTCACTTCCTTGTGCTTATATTAATTCCCAGAAGGTGAGTCTTGTTCCCATTCATTCTCATACCAGTTAAGAAGCTGAAAGTGTGCAAAACATTCATTATCACGTTTAATTCTTCTTTGTGGTTGGGGAGGAAGAGATGGCAGTCACCAACAAAGAGAATATGAGTAATTTTAACTTTTCCTTTTCCAACCGCCATGCCTGTTATCTTACGTATTTGACCAGCTTTCTCAAGAATTCTGGTCAGGGTGTCAGCTACTACAATCAAGAGGAAGGGAGAGATGGGATCACCTTGTCTTAGGCCCCTTGAGCCATTAAATTTACCTCTTGGGCTTCCATTAATGAAAACTGAGTAATTTACTGAATTTAGGAAAGCCTCTATCTATTTCCTCCACCAAACACCAAATCCTTTCTGTTTCATAACAAAGTCCATGAAGCTCCATTTGACTGAATCGTAGGCTTTAACCAAGTCTATTTTCAACAAAAAACTTTCCTTCTTGTTGACTGTATAATCTTCTACTACTTCATTGGCTATCAAGATGGCATCAGTAATTTTCTTGTCCTTTACAAATGCCATTTGATACTCACCCACTATTTTAAGAAGAACGGCCCTTATTCTATTAGCCAGAGTCTTTGCAATGATCTTATATAGACTAGTGGTGAAGCTAGTTGGCCTGTAGTCCTCCACTTGCAAGGCATTAATTTTTTTTGGGGAGGAGGCATACGTACATCTCGTTAACCCTTCTATTCACCACAGCATCTGCATGGAACTCCTACAAGCAATTAAAAATATCATGTTTTATTGTCTCCCAAGTTTGTTGGAAAAACGCCATGGTGAATCCATCCGGGCCGGGAGCCTTCTCTCCATTGTAGCTGAAAACAGCTTCCCTGATTTCATCTTCTTCAAAGTCCCTTTAAGCCATCTTCTATCCTCTTTAGATATCTTTTGTCATTCCAACCCTTCAACCCCCCATCTTATGTAGTTATGCTCTGTGGATAGTTTGGTGAAATGTTCCGTTATCATTTGCTGAATTTGATCATTCGATTCGTTCAATGCAACCAAATTACCTTTCGTATCCTCCAGTTTCGTGACTATAGCTTGGGACTTTCTAAGGGACAGCACCTTATGAAAGTATTTTGTGTTCACGTCACCTTCCTTGACCCACTTTATCTTAGCTCTTTGCCTGAATTTCCTTTCCTGTTCACACTCCAACTACAAAATTTCTCCTAGCGCTGCTTTCTTTCCTCCTAGAAGCCAAGGTTATCCTCCTTCTCAATCTTCCTATCCAGATGATCAAGGTCGTTTAGTAGGATTGATAGCCTAGCATCCTTTTCTTCTTTCTGGCTTCTACTCCAATCCCGCAGTTTATATTTGAGGTTCTAAAGCTTTAGCATAATTTTATACCCTTCCCATCTTTGGCTTTGATCATTCATCCACTCTTCCTTCATCATATCTTTAAAATTAGGTTGTTGGAGCCACTCATTTTCAAATCTGAAGGGGGCAAGGCCCCACCTCACCTCCTCTGCATCCAGCAGAATTGGCTAGTAATCTAAAGTTAATCTCCGGATACCCCATACCCGTTGATGGCTGATTTTTTCTCCCCACTGCTCATTACATAGGAATCTGTCAAGTCTATTGCTCCAAGTAAAGAGCATATTCTTAAGAATCGGTTCCTAAAGCTGCATATCCTGAATCTATTCATCAAACATTCTCATGGATCACGATCTGTGATTACCGTTCTGCTTTTCTTCCACACTCCTGACCATGTTGAAATCCCCTCCGATATACC
The DNA here is from genome assembly GCA_030144865.1 of Tinospora cordifolia. NCBI lineage: Eukaryota > Viridiplantae > Streptophyta > Magnoliopsida > Ranunculales > Menispermaceae > Tinospora > Tinospora cordifolia. Next base: position 27,487 of record JAJIYU010000003.1, on the reverse strand, counting down.
AGAGGCCTTGGATATTAGCCGAGATTGCAACTATCTCAATCAAGCAATCCTCTCTACCATCTTTATCATAAGGACCATAAATTGTTGTAAAACACCACAAAGCTTCATCTCTTTCTTTTACCTTGACAATTACAGAAAAACTGCCTTCCCATTTCTCTACGACCTCCATATTCCGAATATCCCATATTATCGGAATGCCTCCCGAAGAGCCCGTGGCTAGAAGATGAACCCAATCCACATATCTATGCTTCCACATTTCCACAATGAAACTTTGGTCCATTACAAATTTCTTCGCTTCCTGCAAGGAGGTCGGCTTTTGCTGCAAAAAAAGATTTTCTCATGAGTCTCTGCTTCTCTCTTTGCTTGCACCCACTAATGTTTCAACTGAAAATCTTCATAAGGAAGAAAACGACCGAAAAGTATGCCAACAGTTACTGGACTGCAATCAATTGCGCGTTGATTGACTCCAGAAAATCTCATACTCTTTCAAATTCTTCCTTTTGGTTATTCTGTTGGACGTCGTTATCTTCCCTCTGACTCATCATTCTCTCTTCCCCCCCGGCTTGTCCCCCAACAAAATTACTGTAGGCTTCCATTGTCGTCCGATCCTTGATGTGGAAAGTATGTAGCTTTGTCTAGAGTCCTCAGATCCAGTAGAAGAATCAAAAAGGTGTCATAGGTAGAAGAACGAGAAGAACGTACCTAGTGCTGAACTCCAACTCCTCCATGATCTATATCGCTCAATGGCCCAACTTCAGCTTCTGTAAAGTCCATAGTTGTGTTTCTTGTTTCAGAGACCTTCTCTGTCTCAAACTGGGTCATGTATGCTTGGAAGTCTGAGTGTGTGTCATAGTCAGACTCAGACTCGGCTTCTTCCTTCTGGGCTTCCCAATATGCCATAACGCCTTTATTGTTTCGGTCCTCTCCTGTCTTTATTCTTTGATATACTTTTAAAATGGGGCGGTTAATGGCCCTTTTACTCTCCTGGCCCATCTCCTTCAATGGCTCAAGGTCCGTGGCTTGATTTCCTCTTCCAGTCCGACCCCTTCCGTCTACCTTTCCTTTAAAATTCACATCCTAGACTGGACTTTTTGTAACATGGTGGTGATGCCTCTGTTGCGCTTGTATGGAAGCCCATCCTCTTTATTGCTATTATCGGTCCAACGGCTCGCATCTCAACCTGAGTCTTCTTTGGTCACCAATGAGTTGGTGAGTCCCTCTCTGCCACAAGCCTTCTTTTCAGTAGTTGTTGGCTTACTGCCACTGTTGCGTCTGATCCGCCTCCTGAACGTTGTCCTTCTGTCAATTTCATCCTCCTCGATTGACGCGTCATCTTCAAAACTACTCGGAATGTCAATCTCAGGGCATCTCCAACCACCGAAGCTCCATTTCCCGGGGTTCGTTGGTCCTTCGCGGTGGTCGTCCATGAATTTCACCAAGATCTGCATCCGTAGTTCTTTAACTTCCATGGCCCAGTTTCTCTCCAACTCCACCAGTCTCAATGTTTGGATTCCTTCATCATCGTAAATCTCGAACTCTTTTTTTGGCAAGAAGTCGGAATCGTGCCCTCGTAATCTTAAGAATGTCATCTCCATTGATTTGTTGGACATGGTCACACGAGCAATATCAAGCAGGCCTCCACAAACTTCACCTATTTTGTCAAAGGTGTAAATATTCCACTTCTCTGGCAGGATGCCTTCGACTCCCATCCAACTATTCCTGCACACCACCTTCACTCCTACTTCTCCCCAATCGTCATTCTATTCCTCTATGTAAAACCCTCCTAAAAGAGGTTGATATTGCTTAGCTTGGAGGATCGTAATATCCTCTTCCTCGTTGCAGTAAATCAGACCTCTCACCACATCCAATCGTCTGATATATATTTCTTGTATTAGGAGTTGTCAAACTGAGCGTTCGACCACTTTTCATGGTGTTTCATCCGATGTTCTGATGATTAGAAACCTCTTTTCTGCTCTTTCCCGCCTACTTTCATCTCCCCCAGCAAACGTGTTTCTTTGTAGTCGTCTTTGTTCGTCCTTTTCTCTTCTCCAAGTTGCCTTGTCTCTACTTTCCTGCTCCCTGGTATCCAACGTCTTCTCCTGGCCTGTTTGCAGTTTTTGTTCTTTTTCTGCTTGTTTCGCTTTTTGTTCTGTTGTTTCCTGCACAACTGTATCCAAAGTCTATCAAAGGTTCATCCATGATTCCGTTGTGGTTTCCTCTAGAATCACGATACTCTCGTGCTTACTATTGATCATCTTCGTCAACTTGATGTATCGTCCTCTTTCATTTATCAGAACCTCCATTACTAAGCTAAATTCAGGTCCTTGGAACATCCCGAAATTTTCCTGGTTGTCATTAGCTAGCAATGTCCGCTCCACCTCCTTTTTCAGCCAGTGAATTGTTTCTCGTGACATAGTTATGTAAAAGTTACCTTGTTGCGTGACCTCTTGTAGTATAACTTCCTAAGCATCTCCTTTGTAGCAAAGTGAGAAGTATTTAAATCTTGTTGGAAATGAAACATATTTCCATTCCCCATTCTCCGTTTTTTTCACCTGGCATTTACAGTGTTGACCGACCTTCCTTACAATTACTTGTGCTTTCTTTATTTGGTAACTGGTAACCTCCTTCTCCGGTTTTCCTCGCTTTTGTCCTTTTGTGCTTCTCCTTTCCTTTTTTCACCATCGTCCATCCTTCATCTTTTGTTCCTTTGTGGTCTCGCATGAGAATATTCCTCCATGTTGTCTTGTCCACGTGTTAGTTATTCCTAGTTGTTCTACCCAGCACAGCTTCATGTCCTCATTGTCCATTTTGTCTCCTTCGGTTGTCATCGTTCAATATCTTCTTTGGTCTTGTTTCTGTCCGTATGTGTCTTACTATGTGCTTTTCCTCATTCCTGTTACCCTAAACTACATTTGTTTAAGTTCCTCTATAGTAGTCTGGATACCTTCCGCATCGTTTCGGTCGCCAGTCTGGTTGATCCAGAAGTCGATCCAATCATTGCTCCTTCTGTCTTTCCGTTCGTCTATCCATTCGTTTACTTTTAATGTTGGATTGTTCCTACACCTTACTTCAATTCTTATCTCAACAATATTTTCCCAATAAAGATTGATTTTGGCTTCATCATTTCAACTCAAGCAGCCTTCCTTTTTTCTTGAATAGAAACTAGAAATATATTAATAATAAAAATAAGCAAGCACTTGCTAGATGAGATATCTAGACAAGCGCAGTTACAAGGTTTTCATAATGTTGTTCCAATTACAAAGCCAATCCTCAAAATTGTACCCCTTGGACAGGTTACCACTAGACACCCAACTTGCAAACAAAATTTGGGATCTATCTCATACAAGCTCCACAAAGCAATATTTATCTTTAAACATCGCATTCCTTTCTTCCCAAATCCTATACCAGATTGCAAACAAAATTATCTTCTAATACTTGTATGGAAATTGGAAGAACACTATCCAACAGAGCAAAAAGGTCGTCAAATAGATGGAGGGGACAAGTTGTCCAGCTTATTTTACCAATTCCGCCACACTTTCATAGCAATCCGACAGCACCCAAAAAGATGAACCACCTCTTCAGCAGCAGCCCTACACGTACAACAATAAGAAGGAGAAAGACTGTGTTTAGGAAATTTCTTTTGAATTCTATCCACAGAATTGAGCTTCCTAATGCATATCAACCATGCCAGTAACTTGACTTTTACAGGAGCTTTAGTTTCCCATATGAATTAGCCTTTTTTAGAGGGTGTTGATTAGTTTGGGCAGCAAGTTTCTGCATGAAGGATTTAGTGGAAAAGGTATTATCAGGGTCCCGCAGTCCACATCAGCTGATCTTCCTCTTCTCAGGGAGGCACTCTTCCTTTTAAACCCTTAAGGTCATGTTTCTCTCCTTTTTCAGACACTAGATATTGAGCTTTTTCATTGTGATGTATGAAAAATGGCAAAACGCAAACATTTGACATTTCCAATTAGTAATGAAATAATTCCTAATCCCTTTGATTGTATTCATAGATATATTTGGGGTCCTAGTTCTACTCCCAATGTTTCCAGCACATGTAGTTTTTAGTCTGTCATTGGTGATAGCACAGTTCCACGGTATTTGGCTCCAACAAAAATCTGATAAGACACTTGATCTTCCACATTTCCATGGTATTTGGCATTACTAAATTTCTCTGATAATGCAAAGGACCATTTTAATCAAAAGTCTTGATTCCACACATTTAGAAGGAAGGAATCATTCATGAAGCATCATTTGTCCAAACCCTTACAAAAAAATTAGCATCGTTGAGCAGAAAAAATGGTCACATCCTACACTTCAGCTGATCAACTGACTACCTTCTTAGATTCTTGACTCTGAAAGTCCAATAAAATTGTTATCCCACTTTTATCATCACCTGTAGACATCAAACAGTTTTATACCTAAAGTGAGGTGCAACTCATTTGTCCATATTCCATAAGCCTCAGATGAGATTAGGCACAGTTTTGTTCTTCAATTAAGCTTCTCTCTCTGTGGACCTTAGGGAGTTCCCTTTGGTAGAAAAATTGTACATGCAACATTCTTTTTTCTCATAGAAGCATCTCACCTTTGGATGACGATTTTCAAAGAACTAAAATCAATTTTCAAAGATTGTATGTGAGCTGAAGTGTAGCTTGGCTACATCAATTAGATTAATAACAAGTAAAGCTATAACTCAAAAACTAGAGCAAAAATTGATCACTTTAACAGCAGAGCAAAGATTGTTGGACTCTACAAGGAAAATTAAAAGCAAAGGCTTTCGGATGTACACTTGATAAAAAAAAGTGTAGATGAAAGAAGATTTAGCAAAAGAATGCAAATTGTACTTACATATTCATCAATCAGAGTGAATGCTTTTCTCAATGTACTTTTCCTCTTAGAGTCCATCTCAGCAACTTGCTTAGCAAGCTGCAAAGAAGCACAAGTTTACAATCATTTAAAAGTTAAGTAGACCTTTTTTTTTTCCATTCTTTCTTTGTGAGGGGAGGGGAGGAGGGGTTAATGTGTGTGCACCTGTGTAGGAAGGAATTTGACAATGAAACTGGGAAAAACAAAGAAAGTTCATCTTCAGTGAAAGGTGTTCGCATATGCAGCTGTATTATGCATCTTCTAGTGTGCATATGTACCTGACCTTTGAAGCTGTCATAAACAACAGCAAGAACCAAGTTTGTGATAAAGTATACCCCCAACAGAATGTATAGAACGAAAAACAGGCAATACCAACGTGAAATCCTGGTTAACAAGGCAAAAAAATGTATTGTCAATTGGTTTAAACATTGGCAACCAAGAAGGTAGTCATAAAATGGCCATAGAAGAATGAGCAAAATATCTCAAGCGTTCCATTGATTATAGTAAAAAAATAGCGAAGTATCTCAACTATTCTGTAATTAAACATTGCAGTAAGCTATACAGTACACAAATGAACAAATATCAAAATAAAGATTCAAACGAATGAAAATTATAAAAATTCGAAAGCATGTTAAAATGTTGAAATCTTTGCTCTTTAAAAGAGGATTGAACTTCAAAGTAAAATAATTGTCAGAAACTAAGTGACAGAAAACAAATGATCCTAAAGACCATTACCAATCACATGCGAAATTAAATGGCAGCTTAGTTGAACAAAGCATTTTTTCCAGTTATAGAAGGCCAGCAAAATGTACATATTTAGTCCCAGGTGACACCTAACTACTAGAGTAAGGACAACACGGAAGTGCACAAGATTCTTGCCATTGCAAAGCTTAGAGAAGGGATGATGAACACAACCGTGCCTTTAATTATGAATTTATGACATCAAGGTCACAATAAAGCTACCTCAACCAGTATGCTAAGGTCTGCCTCTCAGGTGACATCTAACATGATTAATATACCCTACAATGCTTCTATTGTTGCCTAAAAAAGTAATGGAAGAGGTCTATCAAAATTTATCCTGGCTCTGTACTTAATAAATTGTTTATCATCACTTTTATAAAACTTCATCATTTACAAAGAATCTTTTAAAATCTTCAATTCCTTGTACAAGAACAAAAAGTGAGATGACGCAAGTTTTGAGAGAGCAACAAGAATGAGAAGAGAGATGGATGAATGGAGTTAGAAGCTGGACAAGATGGTATGATAGTGATAAGGTGGACGATCGATGGATGGCACAGAGACAACAGTTACAAGACAAAACTGTTACAAGACAAAAGAAAGCACAGAGATCAATGGATGGCACATAGTCCGAAATATAAGTCATAAACGAGTGGAAGGTTACCAAGACAACAGTAGCATAGTTAAGAAATATGAGAAGGTAGATGGACCAACCTACCTGAAGTCATTAGAAGACCTTGCCAGGAAGCAGACAGGTGAGTAACAAGTTCCCTAGATAGGCGGATGAAAGCATAAAGAGGAAAGAATGAAGAAGGCCAGGATTTAAGACAAGCTAGGTTTAAACAGTTCCTTGTCAGTGAAGGCGAGAGAATTAATGAAATAATATTGGTGGAGGAAACACAAGCCAGAGCAATTTAAATTTATGTTGAGAAGGACATTGCATGGTGGCTGAAGGAGAAGTAAAGGAGATAATGGGGAAGAATAGGGAAGAAGGCTTTAAGAATGTGAAGAAAGGGTCAAATTACGTGATGATCCTAGAGACATATGGGAATGAAGGAAGGAAGTTTGTGAGAGTAACAAAAATTACTCAGGGCCAACAACAGGCGATATATATTCCAAAAGAAGGAAATGTGAGCAATAGGGCATGAACTTTGGGAAGCATTTGACCTAGTTCTAAGGGAGGAGAAGCAGGAGCAGTGTACTGGTGACAAGGGGGAGGGGGTGGAAGGAATGAGGTTGGGAAGCCAAGAAAGGAGAAATTGGGAAAAGAGGATGGAAGGAGGGATTTAAAACAAAAAAAGGACAGGCATCAGGATAGATGAGAAACAGTGAGGAGATATGGAATGGAAAGGAAAAGAAAAGATGTAGATACCAATTAGACAAAGGTTGGATAGAACACCATGGGCAGCAGTGGAGGTCCAATTGGGTAACAAATCAAAAGGAAGACTATATCTCCACATTCTAGACCTTGTAAGGATTGTAATACAGGATGATAACGAAAGAGAAGCGAAGAGGTTGCATAGAAGCAAAGATAGAGCCTTTGAAGGAGACTTTGTGGTGGAGAAATGGGAGGAGAAATTTTGGGAAGGTATGAGTGTTCCATGTAAACATCGATGGGTAGGTGTTGAAGGTATACCTCCATCGAAGTGGAACATATTTACTTCCAACAAAATTACATAACAGTGTGGAGACCTAGTTGACATTGCAAAGGCTACAATATCCTAGAGATCGATGGAGATGGCAACGATGGAGATGGCAACGATGAAGATGGGAAGCAAGTCCTCTGTGTTCCTCAGAACTTTCATGGAGTCTTCTGAGATGATTGTGTGTTGGAGGTGAGGTTATTTGATTATAACAAAGGTGGTGCAAAGAAGTTGAAGAGGAGAAATGTAGAATCGCAAGATACATGTAGCCAATTCCAGTAAACGACAATGAAACCTCCGAGGGCAGCAATCAATGACAACAAATAGAGCGGCAAGACAAACAAGCGAGAAGGGAGAGGCAAACAAGACACAGAAACACGATAGGTGACATACGACCACATCTAGAAGCAGGAGAACATGACATGTACGAGGAGGTTGTTTCACGGCAATATAGAGACGTGACAAACAACTTGAGCATGAATCACATCATAAGGGAAGGGTTCATAATAAAACAAATCACGATAGATCTTATGGGGCCCACCATCAATCTACTGGCCTCATTTTTGACATGATTATTACCAAAAAAATAAATTATTTCAAATTATCCAACTTACCAATATATATATATATATATATTTTTTTTTTGAGAATAGAAACTATATTGATAACTAAAGATAATATAAAATGTCGGATGAGGTATCCGGACTTAGTTACATATTATAAAAGACTGTGAAATAGTCCCTCCCTTACAAAGCCAATCTCTAAAATTATAACCTCTTCCTAGTTTAGAGCTTGAGATCCATGTAGCAAATAGAATATTGGACCTCTCCCATATCATCCTCTCCAACTTCTTCTTTCCCAAAAACAGCCTATTGTTTCTCTCCTCCCAAACAGCATACCATACCGCATTACCGCTAGCAAAATCACCTTCCAATATTGTCGGACTTTGGTCGTATCTTCATTTCCCGGAATCTGAAGCAGGGTGTCTTTAGAGGGCGGAAGTATGCTCCTGCTCTAAGGGTTCCATTGAAGCCATATCTCCATCATCACCTTGCACGCTCCGAACAGATGCTTGGTATTCTTCGCACTGTTTTGGCACATTATACATATAGTCAGATTTAGCATATAGTTGGGGAGCCGCTTTTGGAGATTTTTCGTGGTCTTTAGGTTATTAAGGCTAATTAACCACACTAGTATCCTTGCTTTCAAAGGAGCTTTGGTGTTCCCAATGAACTCTGTTGGAATGGTTGTCTACACCCTATGTTGGGCTGTCAATTTTTCCATAAGACTACACTGAGAATGTTGTGCTGGGCCCGCCATTCCAAACTGGTCTGCCCTCATCCTTTGTCTCTTGTAGTTGAAACCCATGCAATTTGGTGATCAATTCACTTAACTCTTCCATATGTTCATCCCCTACATTCCTATATAGGTGACGATTCCAGCCCCACTATACTCGGTCCCCTTCAGTATTACAGATTCTGAAATATGAAACTGAGGCTTCATGCTTCATTGACAAACCATATACATTAGGGAAAGTATCCTTCAGCTTCCGAAAAGCCAATATTATCTCCTTTTCCTATCTTCTATATTATGTGAGGCTGGATCTGATCACATAAACTGTATATATCCTTCCAAGGAAATCTGTAGCTAAATTTTTTACTCAAGCCAGCTTTTGTCCCAAAAGCTTTCGATCCATGTATACTCCGAACTATTTTCGCCTACATTGAATCTGGTTTTCCATCATTCGCCACAGCCATTTTTCCCTTAACGCCACATTCCTCCTAACCATTCCCCCTATACTCAAGCCTCCATTTTGGACTGTTTTGCAAACTTGTGCCCAATTAACCATATTCTGACCCCTCTCAAAATCCTCTTGTTTCCAAAGGAAATTTTGCATAAGTCTTTCAATCATGCAGCCACCTTCTTTGACAATCTGAATATGGACATGTAGTATGTTGGCAAGGCTTCTAACATTGTTTTTAGAAGTATCAGTCAACCTTCCTGTAACACCCTGGAACTCTATAAGCACGTTACGTCATGAGTGACAATAAGACCAATGATTAGTTTATTTATTATAAACTAACAAAAAAATTTTAACACATGTAAACTTATTTTATTTATGGCAATAAAATAGTTGTTATTGATTAACACATATAATTAGTAACATATAAAAATTATAACACATATAAGTTTATGGTAATGAAATGAGTAAATCATAAAAATAAAAGGGTAACACACATAAAATTACAATAAGGGTGACGTAAATCAAAAAAAAAAATCAAAGAGATTAACATATATATATATATATATATATATATAAAATCACATAAACTTATAAATTATGATAAGGATTAAACAAATAATATACATGAACGTATAATAAGATTTTAATTAAATTAAAATGATTAGAAAAAATAAAAAATAAAAATAAAAATATTTCACGACCAAACCAGAAGACTCTGGTTTGGCCATGAACCTGGAAGCTGGTAGAAGACTGGTTGGGCGGCAAATGAAGAAGAACCGAAAAGAGGAAGTGAAGGAGAAGACCGAAACTGATGCTAGTGAAACGAGAAAAGAAGATGAAGCAAGGAAATAGAACCGTGGCTGTTGCAAGATAAAGAAGAGAAGATGCAGCTGTTGTTATTGTCGTTGCCACTACTAGACGGAGGAGAAAAGGAAGTCAGCAACGGTGCTGCTGCTGCTGTGGGGTGTGGTTGGTGAGACGAACAAAGGGAAGAAAGGAAAACAGAGCAACGATGCTCTGTTGCTGCTACTGCTGCTGCTGTTGTTGCTCGAACAAAGAAGCAGTCATGCATGGAAGAGGAACAGAAAACAGGGGCGAGCTGGGTGTGTTGTTGTCGTTGACTGAGACGAGCGTGTGCGTGATGTATCATGTAGTTGCAGCTGCCCTAAAACAAGAACAGAGGAGAAGCACGATGAAGAAGATGAGCTGGTGTGTAAATCATGAAATAGGGAAGCCGTGTGGGAAGTTGGTGCCTGGAGGAGCTGATTTCTCTGGTCGTGGTGTTGTTGGTTGGGTTGTGCGTTATTGAAGCTATGGCCATGTTGTGTGTGTGTTTTGCTATGTGGAATTGTGCCATGTAGGGAAACCAGCTGCTACTACAAGCTGGACGAAAAGAAGAAGACTGAGGCAATGATTGCTGAAAAGAAGAAGACGATGGGCAGGGGTGATGACAAATTGTAGGTGTGAAAAAATTTGGTTCGTGAGCCGCTGGTGTGTGTGGTTTGATTTTGTGATTTTGTGATTTGATTTTGAGGCATTTTCAGTTTTGGGTTTTGACGATGAGAATTTTTGGATCTGGATCGAAATGAAGATGAAGAACAGAGCAGAAGAGAAAAACGATCTGAATTGTTTGTTGATTTGGGGGATGTTGTGTTTGAAGATTGTTGCTGGTGAGATGATGGCTGCCGTGATGTATGATGCGTGTGTTTGTAATGGAGGTGAAGAACAAAACATTTGCAGCAGCTGGTCTGTGATTTTGAGAGTTTTGGGTGGCTGGTGCGGGATTTCAATTTCCAGATTTGGGGCAATTTCAGACTTTGTGAGCTTGGGTAATGTTGAACGAAGAAGGAGATGCAAGAGAAGTCCTAGCAGTGCGTGGTGATTTGAGCGAACAACAAACAAAGAAGAAGACTAGAATAGCTGTAGTGTGAACCGTGAATAGAGAGGGAAAAAGAGGAACGGTGATTTGGTGTGAAGAAGAACAGAGCATAGAAGCTGTTGGGTGTTGATGGTTTGGACGAACAGTTGCTGCAGCTGATCTGTGATGTGTGTTGTGCCGCGAATCTGATGTGCCTAATGTTGTGTTGTGCGTTGTTGCTAGTATGAATCGCAGACAGAGGAACAAAATTTAGGTGTGTTTATTGTTGTTGTTGAGTTGAACATGAAGAACGGTAATGAAGGAAAAAAAATAAATGAAAAGAAATGAAGAACGAAGATGGAATTGAGTTGTCGAACGTGATTGCGTTTGGAGGTGAGTTCGTCGTTGGCGTCGTTCGTCCGAAAAAGACAACACGAAGTAAAATTTGGACTTTTAATTTTAGATAGTATGAAATTATTTTAAATGGCTTTAGATACGAAAACAAAATGAAATTAAAAATTTAGAAATTAGAGGCAAATAGACAAAAAAATATCTTATTTAAATAGATATTTAATAAATCAATTATGAAAACTAGTTTAGGAAATTTATTTAATAATTCAAATTAAATAAATTTTATATGAGATTATTTATTAATTATTGAACATGAGGATTAATTGAATTAAAAAAATTAAATTAATTAATCTTTTAAATTAGGATAAGTTTACAATTTAATAAATTAAATTAATTAAAAACATAATAATAACAATAATAATAAACTTTACGAGTTTAAAATCTTTTATAAGAAAATAATAAAATCTTAGGTCCTGAAACTAAATTTAGAACATCTAAAAGTCTTATTTTATTTGTAATTAAATTAATTATGATATGAATAAATTATTTAATTTTTGAAGATTAAATTATTAAAAGTCAAATTCTATAAAAAGGCTTGTAAGTAAATTATTAAAGTTGCAATTTCAAATTAAGAAAATTTAGAGAACTTAGAAGTTATTTAATTAGAATGTATAAAACTATAAAATTTAGGAATAATCCAAAAATTTGTTGAAACTAACATTTAGACTCCATAATTAGTTTGGAAATCTTTAAGCTTAAGAATATTTTGAATAAGATTTAAAATGAATTAGGAACTTAAAAATTTTTATCAATTATCGAATTTCAGATTGTTACGGATTTCTCGAAGGAAAGCAAGGAGCCCAGAAGATCGGCGAAATCAGGTGGGCGTGACTTCTTTGCTCATATATATTATATATATTTAAAATTCAAAGCAATTGTTTGAATAGTTCTAGGTTATTAGAATCTTATTAGGAAATTGATTGAAATTGTTTGGTCTATTTGAATGATGTGTGATGTATGATAAATTATTCGAACTCATGTATAATCAGTTCATGACATTATTGAAAATAAAGGTTTGCACTTAGATTCATTCAATTAATGGCATGCATGAATAGAAAAATATGCATTTAGATTCCATTGTTTCCTCATGCACCTTATCATGTTAACTTGTATGCATAGTAGAACTATTTTGTTAGTACATTGTGTGATACTTGATGTGATTGAGATTGTTTGTAAAACTAAAATAAGACGAAGGATTATTAAGAATTCACGTACTGGTGCGATTGTCGAGCCACAAGGCGGATTGTAGGTATTCCCAACCGGAGCTGCCTGTGACAGCTCGAAGTCTTTGGGAGACGGTACGATGCCATGGTAAGTACTCTCTCTTAGACTGTGATACTGAGACATGACTGATTTTAGATGGTACCTGAGGCCTCTATGATTACGATTAGATTGGATCACAGGGAATACCGAGAGGCATCTCAACCCTCTTCCGGTCTTAAACTACAACCAAAACAAATAAATGTTTGAAACGCCTAATGTTTGAAAGTGTTTGTAATGTTTTGGATTGAGTCTGTATAATGCACGTGATGTGTAGGAACGGTCGACTGGGCTATTGAGATATGGATGTAGAGTATGATAACTTACATCTGAAGACTTGCACTTAAATTAAAAACCTCATTGGGGAGGTAGTCCGGAATAGGTGGCATTGGAGATGGTATTTGTTTAATTTTTCTGAGACGATTTTCATGTATTTATTTGAATTTAAATTCAATTGATTAGATTTGTGAACAACATTACACATTTAACATTTCTGTTTTTAATACAAGTCTTTAAAGATTTCCGCTACATTATTTATAAATTGTATTGCGAAATCCGGTGAATGTTTTGAGAAATTAATTTGATCTTTTGTTTTGTATAGAACATCTATATAGACATTGACTTGAAAACTAATGGTTATGAACTAAATTTTGAAGAAAAAGATTTTTGACAAAAGAAAATTTTAGTAGCATCTTGATTTTCATCGGGCGACGATCCACACGTGAGATAACACTTCCTTGATAAATAACTCCTTGTCCATCTAGCAGTTCTTTTAATAGTTTGAATAACTGGATCCCAGAAAGTTTTTTTATATGGATGACCCCCCAATAACATTCCCAAGTCCATTAGCGGCCATTCCCCCGGAGCTATCTTCAGATTAATGGCTATTTTAATCAATTCCTCCTTATGAGTATTAATACCCAACAATTGGCTTTTGGTACCGTTCACTTTTAGTCTCGTTAGGAAGCAAAAGGTGTGCAATTAATCCATTATGACCTTCAGTTCTTCCTAATTGTTTTGCATAAAGATTAAGCAATCATCTGCAAAAAGAAGATGAGTAAATTGAATCTTGTCTCTACCTATTTTCAAACCTTGCAACTTTCTCAAGAATACGGGTAAGTATCAACAATTATGGTGTACAGGAATGGGGACGAAGGATCCCCCTACCGAAGTCCTCTCTGTCCATTTATTTTTTCCCTTGGTCTGTCGTTGATAAAGATTGAATAATTGGTTGTTCGTAGGCATGCCTACATCCATCTGCGCCATCGATCCCCAAAGCCTTTTTGCTGAAGAACAAAATCCAAAAAGCTCCATCTTACTGAGTCATAAGCTTTGACAAAATCCACTTTCAGTAATAGCCTTTCTTTACCATTGACTCTATAGTCTTCTACAACTTCGTTGGCAATCAAGATTGCATCGGTTATTTGCCTTTCCTTGACAAAAAGCAAGCTGATGTTCACTTACTGTATTAGACAGTACCACCCGCAACCTATTTGCCAATATCTTTACTATTATCTTATATAAGCTCGTGGTTAGACTAATTGGCCGGAAATCGTCTACCCTCATAGAGTTTGTTTTCTTTGGGATAAGACAGATATATATGTCTCATTCACCTTCCTATTAATCACTGCGTCACTGTAGAACTCCTTCAAGCATTCAATGATGTCTTGTTTGATCATTTCCCATTCATGTTGGAAAAATGCCATGGTGAACCCATCTGGACCAGAAGCCTTGCGGCCATCACAGCTGAAGACTACTTCTTTGATTTCATCTTTTACAAAGTCTCTTTCCAGCCAACTCCCCTCTTCCTCTGAGATCTGCTGCCCCTAGAGTCCCTCTACTCCCCATTTTCTAAAAGATGTCTCTTTAAACAATTCAACAAAATATTTCATGATCGTATTCTGGATGCCCTCCATTTCTCCTACCAAGTTCCATTCTCTATCCTCTAATTTTGTAATGGTAGCTCTGGATTTTCTGAGGGATAACACTGTGAAAAATTTGGTGTTAACATCGCCTTCTTTGGCCTACTTCATCTTGGTCCATTGTCTGCATTTTCGTTCTTGCTTCCATTCCAGAACCTGTATTTCCTCAATCATCTTCCGTCTTTCCTCCCCCAGATCTGAATCCTCTTCTGTCTCCAGTCTTTTGTCCAGCATTGTTAATTTGTCCATTAGATCCCTTTTCCAGATATCATCCCTTGTTGCCTAACCATTCCGCCATTACTTTAGCTTTCCTTTTTAGGTTTTGAAGTTTGAGCATTATTTTGTACCCTGCCCAACCTTGGTTGGTATCTGTCTCCCATTCCTTTTGCATCATCTCCTTTATTCTTAGTTGTTGTAACCAAGCATTTTCGAAACGAAAAGGCATTAGACCCCACTTGGTCTTCTCTGTATCCAACATGATTGGACAGTGACCCGAAGTTATTCTCTGACATAATCTTTCTCCCCATTGTTCGTTGTAGAGGAATCCGTCTAGCTTGGACATTGCCAGAGAGATTCTTCCATTGCTCCAAGTGTATAACATGTTCTTGAGTTCTGGCTCATACAGTTGCATATCCTGGATCCAATTGATCCAATCATCGAATTTCTTCATTATGCTCTTGGTATGTCTGCTATTCTTCATCTAATCCATATTTCAGATCATGTTAACATCCCCTCCTATGCACCATGGTCCTTGAATGTAAGAGGATATAGCTGCAAGCTCAATGAGACAATCCTATCGACCCTCATCGTCACACGGTCCGTGCACCATTGTAAACCACCAGGCATCTTTGTCTCCACCATTAATTTTTATGGCAAAAGAATAAGATCCTTCCCATTTCTCATCTATTGCCATGGTACGGGTGTCCCACGTTACTAATATTCCCCCTACCGTGCCCTTAGCCGAAAGCGCTACCCGTGTCCAACTTACCAATATTATACCACAAATACCAAACTTTTTACAATAAAAAGCCACATGTACAGACAATTGGCAATTTTTTTTTAAATCCATGTAAAAGGCGTCTTTTCAAAAGACACCCTCTAAGTAAGTTGGATCTATACAAAAGGTGTCTTTTCAAAAGATGTCTTCTGTGTAACCTTCACTTTACGTGAAATACTAGTTGGTTTTTCCAAACGTCTATCCAAAGGCATTTTTTGAAAAGATTTCTTCACTAAAAGTAAATGTGTCTTTTCAAAAAATGTCTCCACGAAAAAGCGATCAAAGAGAATGGAGTCCCCAACTAGGTCATAGAAAACTGGTGAGTTCACTTTCCTTCCATGTCGTGAATTCATCTACCTCTCAACAAGGAATGAAAATTCAATTTCAACCTTTAAAAATTAGAATTAATTCAAAGAGTTCGAGAAACTCGAAAGAATTTTGTAAAAAATTTGCCAAGTTATAAAAATTAAAAAAAAAATACTATATAAATGCTAAAATATGGACAATTTCTATTAAAAATATCAAAAATAAATATAATAAATATATTTTACATATCAAAGTATACATATAATGGTTTTGAATATGTATGTTAACATTAACCATGTTTTACGTACATCGCACGTGTCAATTTAAAATTGTTAGAAAAAGAAATAAAGAAAAATTTATCGTCAAACCCTAATGGTCTTGCAAACATAAACCTTAATTTTCCTTTCTTTTCTTTCATCTCAATGTCTCTCCTCTTAGGCTTTTAGCTTATTTTTCTCTTATCACTCTTCTCTCTATCGTTTCTTCTTCCAAATTATAATTTGTTCTTCTTTTTCTTGGATGGATACTCACCAGTTATACATATCTTGCCTTACATCTTTTTTATTTATAGAAAGTGATTTTTTAATACCATCTCTATAATTATATTGAAGAATCTTTGTGCACCACATAAATTCTTTCATTAAAAATGCTCTCTTTTACGGCTCTTATACAATTTTTTTCTACAAAAATTTTTAAAACTTCAATTTCAAGCGAGAACTTTGCCAATTGTTCGAAGATTTTGACAAAATTTTGTAATTTCAACGAACTTCGACTAATTTTCATACCATGCCTCCCAATTAGTCAACTTGATGCACACATAGACTAAAGAAAGCCCTAATTGACCACGTTTTTTTATTTATGTTTCTTTTTGAAGTTTTGATGTTTAATTTCGATCGTATTTTTATCTTGTTGATTTGAAACTTCCAGCTGTGTTCTCAACTTGGATCTAGTTATTAGATAAATTATCCGGCTGAAAATAGATTTTAAGTATAAAAGGTAATGAAGGAACTGAAGCGGTGGGTTAGTAGACCTTGAGATCGTATTAGAATGAATTTGAATAGAAGTTATTGAGCTTCCTTTGGCAATGTAAGTGATTTGGATTGTAGTTTCATCTTCTTACCTTTGTCGGTGTCAAAAAAAAGCCAGAGATATTAATACAAGCTTTCTAAGGAATATTGGGTTATATTTTTTTTGAATAGAAACTAGATAATATATTTAGAAAAGCCAGTTACCAGATGAGAAATCTGATAAGTTGTAGATTTACCTATGAAACAAAATATTATGCCAATTATCTACTCAAACCCCAAAGCTGTAACCTTTACTAAGCTTTGATATACAAATCCAAGAGCAAAACAAAAACTTAGATCGTTCCCATGTCCTATTTGCTTCTTTACAAGTATTGGCAAAATGTCTTCCATTCCATTTCTCCCAAGTGTTGTACCATATTGCAAAAGCTATGATCTTCCTATAGCATCGAAGTTCCCTATCCTGCATGTGATGCTCCACTTGATCCTCTGTTGTTATCATCAACAGATGGATACTTGGACATTGCTGCTTCCAATGGTCCCATATTGTTGTCACATATTTGCAGCAGCTGAAATGGTGGCTTGACGTTTCTTCGACGTTCCTACACAACCAACACATAGACAGTTGCAAGTAATGGTTAGGCATTTTCCTTTGTACAGTATTAGTTGTATTTAATTTATTGAAAGACATAAGCCATGATAGGATTTTGGCTTTGGTTGGGACTTTTGTGTTCCATATTATGTTGGCTTGTTGTAGGGTAACGGCAGCTACCCCATCATTGTCCAGCTTCCTTTTGAATGATTTTACTATGATGTAATCTTCTTTTTCCCCCAACCACAAAATCTGATCTTCTTCCTCTATCAGCTGAATGTTGTGCAGAATATTGGGTTATATGGTTCAGCTATAAGAAGAATTTGGATTTAAATCTATTTTCTATTTTGCTTGTTTTACTGCATTCTAGGTTACCTTTTTAACCTCGCGTGGGTTTTTTTTTACTTTAGTGGAGGCCTTTTTTGAAAAGACACCTTCACTTTTAGTGAAGGCGTCTTTCTAAAAGAGGTCTTCGGATAGACGTTTTAAAAAGCCAATTTGTTTTTTAGTTAAAAGCGAAGGTCACACAAGCGAAGGTCACACATAAGACATCTTTTGAAAAGATGCCTTCTTTGTAAATCCAACTTATTCAGAAGGCATCTTTTCAAAAAACGCCTTCTACATGGATTCCCAAAAAAAAAAATTGCCAACTGTCTGTACACATAGCTTTTTACTATAGAAAGTTGGGTATTTATGGTATAATATTGGTAAGTTGGATACTTTAAAAATAATTTATTTTTTTTGGTAATAATCATGTCAAAAACCCACTATACGTTGGGCCAAGAAAAAATGCAAGCCCACCTCCAACTGCGACAACACCCACACTCCTTGGGGAGGATTGTCAACAAGAATGGATAAGTGGTGGGCCCCACACCAGTACTTAAGAAGGAACAAAAGATGATAATTCCAGAGCAAGAAGAAGGCCCACATTAGAAGGCGAGGCCATGAAGATGAGGCTCTATGAATAGGAGGTATGTTCAAAAACTAAGCTCTTCAAGATTGCGCTTCAGGTTTGTCAAGCATAAACGAACCAATGGATGAAGACACAAAAAGTTGGCTAGATTTTGCTGTCAACATAGTTCCACAAACACAATTGAAGGGGAGGAACGAGCACATGGAGGATGAAGTAGAGGAAGCCACCTAGGGGCCAAACAACAAACACTCTTTGGCTCTTAAGATAAATGAACCTTTTGTATCTTAGAAAAACATAGAGAAGGGGACACTGAAGAAGGAGAGGATATCTTGGTGGAGGAAGACACTCCAAAGAAATGGTCCACGAAGATTGCAATTTCATATGAAAATTATAAATTTAATGCCGATGTGTGTCGTTGGAATGTTAAATTTCACAAAAATGCTTATGTGATGTTGCGTATCTGTCCTGAACGATTTTTCCATAATTCCTTTAAAAAGCTCCATGCGCGTGCTTTTGGCCCTTTACATATTCTTCAAGAGCTTGAACCTAATGCTTATGTGGTTGATTTGTCCACCGATATGTCTGTTAGTCTAGTTTTCAATGTTGAGGATTTGTAGCCTTATAGAGGCACTTTTGAACCTTCCATCCCACATAATATGTCTACAAGTACATCATCCACTCGTCCACTAGTTCCAAAGCTTCCTTCTGTACCATCAATAGTTGCTGATTAGATTGAAAATGTTCTTGATGATGAGATTGTGTCTACTTCAAAGGGTGGTTTTCGACATTATTTGCTTATGTGGCATGGACGACCAGAGTTTGATGTGACTTGGGTTCCTGAAAAATGAGTTTTTTTAATTGTGAAGGATTGACATAGGATATATTACTTATTTTCCTCGAGATTATGATCATAGATCAAGATCAACGACCTAGATCAATATTTTCTTAATTATTTTAGTCCCAACTTGATTTAGTTTTTTAATTAATATAAGTCTAATTTCTTCTTTTATTTCTTGTTTGATTTGTTTCCAATTAAGTTGGAAAGATTGCCATTGATTTAATTTCTTCATTAATTTAGATTCATTTCTTTATTTATTATTTATGGTTCTATAAAGGGGTTGTAATGAATGCAATGGGACATCTTAAGTTGAATGAAATTTAATTCCTTCTTTTCTAGCAAGTTTGTCTTCTCTGTTCTTGTTTTTGTGCCATTATCATCCCTTGAAGTGTACTTCTTTTTCTATTTAATATAATTATCTGGTTTCCTGTTTCAAAAAAAAAAAAAACAAACAAACAAACAAACAAACGAAGAAGCTTTTGGTCCCCACTGCTAATACATTAAATATGATCTTTTCTCTACCTCATTTCTTCTTATTCTTGTAATCCTTCCCCGTTTCACCACCTTAGAATGTAACTTGAAACAAAAGTCCTGTAATAATCCTTAGCATTTCTCATGGCAGGGTCCAGCTATATGCATTCCTTGCATTCTTGTAAGAAGTCAAGTTTACAATTTCCACATCATTCTTTCTCATTTTCGTTTCTGTTAAGACCATTGTGTAATCGTGCATCTCTAAAGACCTTTAAATATTCCTTAATGAAAATAGTTAGATTTTATTTTTGAGTGTAAACAATTGAAGATTTTATCACAAAAATATATATAGATGCCCATTATAGCATAAACGAAAATTGAGCTTCAGTGAGTCCATATGTTTAAAAATAAACATATCCACATAGAAATTGTTAAATTAGCATTGAAAAACATCATATAATACATACAGTGAATATATTTAATTATTAAAGCAACCTTCATTCTCAAAGTAACAAAGCCTTATTGTAGAAAAGAGCAGAAGTAAAAATTTCCCCTTAAAAGATGATAAGTATTTAAATACTTCAGAAGGTCATACTTACTTGTATGCAGGAATCCACACATCAGGATTGTTGGATGTGGTGAACAAAACAAACATTTGATACAATGTAACACCATATGAATAAAACACTTCTTTTCCTTGTTGTGTATCTTCAAATATGACATAGGCTAACCAACTGGAGAATAAAATAAACAAGAAGCCCAGAGCCTGAATTCAATAAAATTCATCAATGTCCAATATGATGAAGCAGGATACCAATGCCATATTTGCAACTAATGTATTTCTCACACTTCAAGAATCTAAGAGTAGAACAAAACACTTTGATTTTATTGAGGACAACTTACCAAGACATTGAGATACATGCCCAACATTCCAGCCAAAGTAACCGCACAAGCTCGTAATTCCCTAAGATGAAAACAAAAACAAAATTATCAACTCAAGGAAGACAAATTTCAAGAAAAGATTGATAATTCTCATAGACAAAAGAACATACTGCTTGTATTCCCAAAAGTTATTAGTATGTTGTGGTATCAAAATTGAAAATTTGAAACAAGGCCGTATGTCATCCAATTTACATAAACCAGATATGTGAGGCTTGTTCAATTTATCTCCTGCTACATCAATTTTGCAATCCATTAAATGACAAAACAAAGAAGGTTGCTTGTATTGCATCTATTGGCATTCAACAAATAGAAATGATCTAAACATGGGAAATAGTGCCAAAAAGTCAACATGAAATTTATATTAGATGACTTGTAGTTCACAGCTGATGATTGGGGCTTGTGGGAAAGCATTAAATGTTAAATGGTAGAGAATCCTGGGAGATGAATGAAGTTGTTAAAGAGGCCTTTTGAGTTATGGGAGATTCAAGATACCATATTTGATTCTAAAGGGATAAAGATTCAAGACTTGATGGTTTCACCTTATCTTTCTATCAAGAGGTTTGGCAGGAGCTGAAGGTGGACCTCGAAATGATATTGGATGAGTTCTTCAATAATTGTATTATCAAGAAATCCATCAACAGAACACACATTACCCTCATTCCAAAGAAAGCTAACTCTAAGACGGCTGAGATTTTCATCGTTAAGTCTTACTACAAGCCTCTATAAATTATTGCCAAGTTACTTGCTGCATGATTAAGGTTGGTCCATCATTGATCAGACAATGGCCGACAAGCAAATGGCTTTTCTGAAATGAAGATAAATCGCTAATGATATTCCTAATGCACATGAAGCAGTGGAAGATTATAGATCCACAAAAAGCAATGGTCTTGTGTTTAAAACTGACTTTGAAAAGGCTTATAACAAGGTGAGGTGGGATTTCGACAACTATGTCCTTTTCATGAAGGGATCCGGTGCTTGATGGAGAAAAAGGATACAACATGCCTCGCATTTGTTTCGTACTCCATCTTCATCAATGGTAGGCCTCACAATAAGATCTCTAGTTCTACAGATATTAGAGAAGTTCATCCCTTTTTGTTGATATTGTTGACTAATGTGTTGTGTGGCAAGATGGACCAGGCCTACAAAGGCTTAGGTTGTGAAAAGATTTTTATTAGGTATGGATAATATCTAAGTGTCTCATCTTCGTTTCCTAATGATTACCATTTCATGATGGAATCTGATGGTCCAGCCTGATTATTATCCTTAGGACTATTCTAGGGTTTTGCTAAATATATGATTTGAAGTTGAGTTTGAAAAGTGTGAAGTTGCAGGATTTGTCTGAGTGAAGATTAGTTGTTAGCTGAAGCTTCTTCGTGTGGATGATCCATTGGCCAATTATACAAGCCATAATTTTGAGATCCAATTGTACAAACCATCTCTAGAAGACTTGATGGTTGACAGAGTTTGCTTTCAAAGAGGAAAGCTTTGATCAAGAGTGTGCTAGAGGCTCTTGTCTCTCATTCTATCTATATCCATCTTAAAATATGCAAGTTCGCAGCATGGCTGCTTGAAAAAATTATTGGAAAATTCCTATGGAAATGGGAGGACAACGTAAAAGGAAGCAATCTTGTGAGGTGGAGCTAAATCTGCAAGAGGCTTGATCGAGGTAGTTTAGGGATTGGTAACTTGGTACTTTGAAATACTGGTTTGGCAGGAAAATTGTTGAGGCCCCACTTGCAGGAAGAGGATGCTATTAGGCTAAAGTGTAAGTGATTCTTAACCATCATAGTCACCAAAGGAATTTCTGTGATACTAATGTCTTCAATAGCTACTTAACATAGCCCTCGGAAGTTTATTCAATCACTTCACCCTTTCTTTTACCATTAACACACTTAAAGTGATTGATGGTCATCCTTCTAAATTTTGGGGAAGACACTTGTGTGGGATAACCAGATTTTGTGATCTTTCCCCAAACAGTGGGTAGGCCTTCTTGGCGTTTCCACTTAAGAAGGAATCCACTTAAATAGTGAAGAAGCTTTCTCTCTTATTGATATTCTCAAAAGGACCTCTTTATTTGGTGTTAGTGAAAAAATAGTGTCTTGGACTATTGACTCCACTAGAGAATTTTCATGCAAAACTTTCTTTCACTTTTCTCTTCCCTTGACCGCTTCATTCATTGCCCCTTTCCCTCATGATTTATTTGGAAAACGCATGTATCGTTTAAAGCCAAATTCTTGGGAAGGATCATTGCACGGAAGGTTGTGCCAACACTCATTAGAGAACTTTTAATAGATTGGCCTTGTTTCCTGGTTGGCATTTCTTACGTAGGAATGAAGGGGAAACTAGTCAACATACTTCCATTGGTTGTGAATTTACCAAAAGAGTTTAAAGGACATAATGGAAAAGCAACCAAATGACTCTTCGTTGTGGGTTTTTTCTTATGATAATCACCTTTCTAGGCAATAGAAAGAAAATACGTAAGGGTGGTTGTATTCACAGTGGTTTGGTTGCCTTGGAAAGAAAGGAACCCCAGTATTTTTTTAGGGCCAACACAAGGACGTGGGATTGTGTGCGATAATTCTTTATTTTCGGCTTCCCTTCGGGTTAGTGCTGGCAAACTTGCTAGAGGTTATGCCTAAGCATTTTAGTTGAGTGGATGGTATCCCATATTGAATAGCTTTTGATTTCATCATTTTCTGGACCATGGCTCCAATTGTATTTTGTTGTAAATCCTTTACAAAATTAATACAATACATATACTTGTTTTTTTTAATTACTGTTCAAATAACAGTTGAAATTGGCATATAAATAATCAATATCAATTCATACCTAAGATGTTAATCAAGGAAGGTTTCCACCTATTACGAGGATTAATGAAAATCACAGAGAGAAAAAGGCTCTCATATGCTAAATCAACCGATATGTAAAAGGAATAAGTGAAGAAGAGAAACACCTAATCAATTTCTTTTCTCGCTCAAAAATCAATGTCTAACTCTATTACAATCCCCTTTTATAGAAATTTGAAACCGCACGATTAGATTCCTCCAAAACTTAGAACTAAAATTCAATTTGCCACAAAAATTGGAATCTACATGAGAATGAAATCCTTCTAAATATAAATTATTTTAATTTTAATTTTCAAAATTAAAATAAAATATATCTAAAACATAATTGTCGCATGTTGGTGCAAGATTTGACCAACACAAAGCAATAATGAGAATTCTAATTTGGAAACCACATCGATGATAAGTCTACTTGGATGCCTGAAAGGCAAAAAGACAACAAGAAAGGGTTATCATGAAAAGCACCAATGTTGTGTTAATCAAAGACCCTCTAATGCTTAAGTCAAATTTGAGCAAGATTGCAAAGAGAAAGCTCACACGCATTCACTGAATTGCGAGTTGTGTACCTTAGAATCGGGATGAGTCAAGTATTTAAAGAGTGGGGAGCCTTTGGATAGATATGGGCAAGAATAGATTGTGCCCTTGATGGTCGCATGGTGATATGCACAAGCATGGATATAGAATTGATGCACGTGGGGTGATTGGAGAAACCCTCATACATGCTCATCTTGTGACTCACGCCAAACTTGGTGTTTTGCCTTATATTTAACATTTGATGTGATTTTATACCATAAATGCGTCAAAAGTTTGGATAACCTCTTATAGGACGTGATGATGAGCTATTGGTGTCAAATGGAGCTTTTCTGGCAGGACTTCTGCTCAGTAGTCAATAGTTCATCTAAGTAGACTACTTCAACTTTCCAAGTTGATGAATTTACTAAAAATATTCAAAACTAAATTCCCTGGAATATGTTGCCTTATGATGAAAGGTTGCTACTCAATGGAAGTAAATCAAGAGTTAATGATAAACTAGAAATATTCACAAATAAACTTTAGAAGATATAAATTTCAACTTTCAATTGTCGGACTAAGATTATATACATTAAGTCAAATTATTATGGAGGTGAAAAGATACAACTTCAAAAGCAGTATAGCTAGATATTAAAGAGATACTAAGGAATGAAAACTATTGAGTATTTAGACTCAACTACTCATTGAGAGAGTACTTATAGAGTATGTCAATCAAGGACTTGAAGTAAGAAGGTAGTTTAAATGGACTAGTGCTTCTAGAACACTATATGCTTCATGACACAATTTAGAATTGAATAGAACTTTTTGCAAAGACCATTACAAGGTCAATCATGCTTTATCAAACAAAATATTAGGCAATACACAAATAGTTTCTTAATAAATTAAATATAACAGAAATGAGAATGTTAAAAATCTATATTTAATAAAATGTTAATGGATTGGTATGGGTTGCGGGATTCAAGAAGCAAAGCAAGGAGGCCTTTGAGTGTAATCTAGGCGGCAAAAGAAGGTGGTCGAGTTTCAACAAGCTAATAAGGAATATTACTGAGAAAGAGATCATAAACAGGAATAGGGAGGGGAAGGGGAAAATCTCAAGCTTAGTTCTGAGTGGTAAGGCTCGAGGATGATAATGGGATGTCGGAAAAGGATCAAATGCAAGACCTCCAAGAGGTTGATTCCTCAAGTTATAGCAATATTTCCTTAGAATATCCAAAGCAATCAGAGATTGAAGGGGATGATATGATTAGTGGTGCAGAACCTTTAGATGGTAGTGGTTCAATAGTGATAAGGAAGGTGCAGAAGTTGAAGGAATGAAGGAGAGTTTATGTCAGGATAATACAATATCCAACTCAATAGTTCCAAACTCTGTGGAAGGTACGCCCGATCAACGCAATTTAAACTAGGAAGGGTGTAAGAAGTCAGTTGAATCTATAGTGAGAGACATTGTGGCAAATATTCTAAAGGAGGTTAATGTCTTTTTCGTTCAACTAGCGAGGAGGGAGACGACAAGGGAAGAGGATAGCTTGTAGGGGAAGGTAGTTGGGGTAGGGGTTGGGAGTTTTGTCAGTAGTTATGAAGATCTTGTCATGGAATATTCGGGGTTGTGGGTCTAGAAATAAAGAAAGAATGATAAAGCGGGTTATTGGAAGAAGCAGTCCAGAATTTGTGATTCTTCAAGAAGTGAAGAGAAGACTGGTTGGAAGAGAGATGGTTGGAGAACTGTGGCAGTATAGATTTAAGGACTGGGTTTATATGCTTGCAAATGGGACAGCTAGTGGCTTGCTAGTGGCATGGGATTCCAGAAGATGTATGGTGAAGGATAAGTTAATTGGGCAATTCATAGTTTCAGTGAAAATCCAACACATAGAAGGGATAGCGTGGTGGCTCTCAGGGGTATATGGCCCATGTGGCAGAAAGGGGAGGGATCTGTTCTGGGATGAGTTGGGGCATTGAGTACTTTCTGCGAGAGAGGTGGTGTGCGGCAAGAGACTTTAATGTGGTTAGGTTTGCTTCGAAAAAAAAAAAAACAACGGATGACATACTCGGAGTATGAAGAAATTTGACTATTTGATAAGGGAGTTAGGTCTCCATGACCCTCCTCTGTTTAATGGGGCTTACACTTGGTCTAATTTTCACAAGTATCCAGTGTGTTGTTGGCTGGATCGATTCTTATTTGGGAATGATTGGGCTGAGCTTTTCCCTTATTAGCGTCAAGAGGTGGGAGGTCGCTTTGTATCGGATCATTGGCCTATCTCTCTTAGCACTTCTAAACCAAGTTGGGGGGTCGGGCCCAAATAGATTTGATGGGTGGTTACTTTTCCATGTGGCATTTGAGGAAAAGATGAAGGTTTGGTGGTCCTCCCTTGTAAATGGGAAGTGCAGTGCTATAAGTATATGCAAAAACTTCTAGCGGTCAAGCATGCTTGCCATGCTTGGGGAGTTGCATCATTAGGCTAGAAGGAATCTAGGAGGCGATTGCTAGAAAGGAGTATTTGTCTTCTTGATCAATCAGAAGGGAGAGGAGAAAGTAGATCAAATCAAGAGTTAGGTGATTGAAGAAGGGGAATGCGAATTTCAAGTTTTTTCATTGGCTATTGAGCGGGAGGAAAATAATCAATTCGATTGTGTGGCTAGAGGGAGCTCAGGGAGAAATGATAGAGGAGGCAGATAAAATAGAGGAGTGCATCTTAGGCCACTTTTACGAGGTGTTTGGGAAAAAAGAGAGGAATGTTTAGAGTTTCGAAGGGCTTCATTGGAACCCTATCGAGATGGAGGATCAAAGGTGTTTAGAAGAATCTTTTTCTGAGGAGGAGGTAAGGTTGGCAATATTTTATTGTGAAGGCTTGAAGGCCCCTAGCCCTGATGGATTTTCTATGGTTTTCTATCAAAAATGTTGGGATCTAGTGAAAGATGATCTAATGGCGGTTATGAAGGAGTTCCATAGTTTAGGGGTAGTAAATAAGTGCACTAATGAGACTTATATATGCTTGATCCCCAAAAAGAATGTAGCCAGGTCAGTTAAGGACTTTAGACCTATTAGTCTCCACCACTAGCTTGTACAAGATTATTGCTAAGGTCCTAGCAAATAGGATTAAAGGAGTTATGGGTGGCACAATCTTGGAGAACCAATTCGCTTTTGTTAAGGGAGGACCAATCACAAATGCAGTTCTAGTGGCTGACGAGACTACAAATCTAGGAACAAGCAAGGAGTGTGGTCAAAGTCGACTTCGAAAACGCTTACGATATGGTTGATTGGGATTTCCTGGATTTTGTGCTGGAAAAACAAGAGATTTGGTAAGAAGTGGAAGGAATGGATTCAAGGCTACATAAGGTCTGTTTCTTATTCTATATTCATTAATGGGAGGCCGAGGGGTAAAATCGGTGTGGACAGAGGTTTAAGGCAGGGGGATCCCCTGTCTCTGTTCTTATTCACTTTAGTGGCAAATGTCTTGGGGTGGTTGTTGGATAAAGGTAGGGAAGTAGGTAAAGTTCGAGGCTTTGTGGTGGGGAAGGATAATATTGAAGTTTTGCACCGACCGTTTGCTGATGACACCACAATATACATATATATATATATATATATATAT